>RRYC01000199.1:0-44419 GCA_004016185.1 Quambalaria eucalypti
ATGACAAGTTGCTGTCCGGCGGGAGTCGCAAAAAGCCATGGGTAAACAACAAGTCGGGTCCAAGGAAAGGGTTTACGTGGACGCCTGACGGCAAGGGTGTCCCCAAGAAGTTGCAGCAGCGGCCCAAGGTCATGGAGGCGATGAAGGCCCATCAAGAGTCCTTGGCCATCAAAGAATCTGCGCCAGAGGGCCAACAATCGCCAGGGAAGCACAGACGCGATGTCGAGAGTGGCATCGAGACGTCCGGAAAGGTTGTCAGTCGCGAGATTGTGTCCGAGACACACAGTGACCTCGAGTCGCGAGCCGGTCCATCACCAGAGCACCACTCGACTACTCAGACAGCCTCGCCAGAGCATCATTCGCCCCCTCGCGGTGCCTCGCCAGAACGTCATTCTCCCGCTCGCGGGCCCTCGTCAGAACGTCACTCGCCCACTCAAACTCACCGAGGCGGCGGCTCATCTCATCCACAAGGTACCGAAGGTACCGCCGCAGGGAAGCAGCCGATGACGCAAGACTTGAACCGTCGCCCACGAGGACGGCCACCGACCAGGGCACTCAAGAAACAGAAGGTGGACCCCAAAGCCAACCTTGATCTGCATGACCCGCTGACATCCGCGGGGCGACCCAAAAAGGCAGGGCCTCACAAGCGGATTGGTAATGCAAAAGGCTTTACATGGAAGCCTGACGGCAAGGGCATCCCAAAACGGTTGCTCAATAATCCAAAGGTCATGGAGGCGATCAAGGCCCATCAAGAGGCTTCGAGCCACAACCAGCCTGCGCCAGATGCCGCCCAACAATCGCCAGGGGGTCACAGACGCGACACTGGGATCGCGGAAGAGGAATTCGACACTCGCCAGCTCATCGGCGAGGTCAACTCTGAAGAGGCACTCTCCCAGCGCGACGTTGTCGAAAGTCGCGAGGTCAAACGCGACGATGACGAGGTCTTGTGGGCTCGAGCGCCACCCAGTCGGAAAACGGGCAGTCATGGCAAGTCGGGTGGGCACAATGTGGAGCTAGGTGTTTCATCAAGCTCTAGGACCGCATTCAAGGGAAATCGTCCGCACACGTGGTCTCAGAGCACGTCCGCCGCTCACGCAGCCGTTCAGGAACGTCTCCCGTCGCCACAACATCCTCCACCGGTGGAGTTGTCCATGGGGGGTAGCCGCAAGCGGATAGCAGCGGGGCCACCAATTGTGGAAGCAAATGGACCCGTAAGTGCACAGTATCGGCAAGGACAGCGCTAGAATTAGCTCAGAGTATCTGACCATTTGACCCATGGCCTCACCCCAACTACCGTATCTAGCCGCCTTGGAGGAGAAGCGAAGTGTCCGTGGCCTCACAGTCTATGGAAGTCCAACCCCGCGAGGTCGACGTCGACACGGAAGAAGTGCTAGAGGCCCGCGCTCCACCCACTCACCCACCGGCGAAGAAGGAGCCCAGTTCCCACCCGCTAGGTGTCTCGAAAGGTCATACGCAAGCGTTCAAGAAGACGATGAAAGAGCCGAGCACCGCCTACCAGGCAGCCGTTGCCAACTACAAGTCCTCTCACCCGGTGCCTGCATCCTCCTCCTCAGCCAAGCACACTCACGGCAAGGCAACGGTCAAGCAGGAGCATGACGTCAAGCCAGTGGTCAAACACGAGCACGGCAAGGCAGCGGCAGCGGCAGCGGCAAGCGGAAAGGGAGACGACCTCAGCGCCCACATGGGCAAGATGACGCTCGGCGCAAAGGTAAGTGTGCATAATTGCGGGTCGTGGCGCATTGCCTATATGCCACTGACGTGACCCTCTCGCTGCTACCATTGTACGTACCTACAGCCCCCCAAGGTCAAGATGGAGAAGCGTGTCAAGCCCGAGTCAAGCCACGGGCAGCACTCTCAGCATCAACCCAGCGGCACCAAGGCACATTCTCACACGTTCAAGCAGAAGCAGCACCAGCCGCACACCGCCTACAAGGTCGGAGTGGCAAACTACAAGGCTGAGCACCCAGTGCCTCATTCCAAGGTCAAGCAGGAGCATGGCGCGGTTAAACACGAACACGGTGCAGTCAAACACGAGCACGGCGCGGTTAAGCACGAGCATGGCGCAAGCGGAAAGGGGGATGATCTTGCTGCTCAAATGGGCAAGATAACGCTCGGCGCAAAGGTGAGTACGCAACGCGGCCCTCGGCGCATGCGAGCATGACCTACTGACAATCTACGCTCCTGCCACCCCTCTGTATACACAGCCGCACAAGGAGAAGCTGGACAGACGAGGCAAACCCGAAGCAAAGCCACATGGCCATCCTCATCAGCAGTCAAGTGTCGCAAAGGGATCAGCTCACGCGTTCAAGAAGACCATGCAGCTGCCCAACTCGGCCTACCAGGCTGGAGTCATCCACTACAAAGCCACGCATCCTGTCCCTCGTCCATCGTCGACGCCAGCACAGGGACATGGTATGTCAGCAGTCAAAGTCGAACATGGCTTCACGCCTGCGGTCAAGCAAGAGCACGGCTTCACGCCAACGGTCAAGCAAGAGCACGGCTTCACGCCAACGGTCAAGCAAGAGCCGTATCATTCGGGGCCAAGCGATCACCACGCGCACACGTCAGCTGCGCGACCGCTGCTTGATCTGAACAAGCATGTGAGTACTGACGACTGGGATGGTGCACTCTCACACACTCTCTGACTCACTGCACACCCCTTTGCAAACGATTTGGAACCACACAGCCTTCTGCCTTGAGCAAGTCAGACACGGGTGGCTCCGGCGCTCACGCCGACCCACACGCTCTCAGTAGCCAGCTTGCACACACCCGACTCGACGAGAGGGTGAGTATGTGCTGCGTTTGCTTGTGACTCTTGCAATGCTCGCAGCTGCTGACATTTCTACGACCGACACACCCTGCCACCACTCGCCCCTCCAGCCTGCGAAGAAAGTCAAGATGGAGAAACGAGCCAAGCCCGAGTACAAGCACGCCGCAAATAAGGTCAAGAAGCCCAGCCCCGTGCAGAGATTCAAGAAGGAAGCGGTACCACATCGTGTCCAAGACAATCGCTTCAGGAGGGTCCAGCCCATCAAGGTCGAGTTTGGCCCTTCGAACAAGCCCATCGGTATGAGGGACGTGGTCGATCACCTCGGTGAAGACGACGGAGACCTTGTGGAGCGTGCCCTTGATGCTGGTGATCATGCCAGCGAAGAGGTCGATATTGGCGAGCGGGAGGTTCAAAACGAGGACGTAGCTGTGCGCGACGCGATCGAGATCGAAAGCGCTGGGGACGGCCTGCAAGAGAGGGTAAGTGCGCAAGTGGCCGCGCAGCGCTCCCTGCTGTCATGCTGACATTGCCACCCACGCAATTACATCGACCCTCCGTGCGGCTCAGGATGCCGACGTGACACTGGAGAAGCGAGTCAAGCACGGATCCAGCCCCCCTGCAAAAGTGCCCTATCGGTCCCCTTTGGGCGTAGCGAAAGCCTCGGCTCCTGCATTCAAGAAGACGGCGAAGCGTCCACAAGCGGACCACGACATTGCCACTGCGCTAGTCAAGGTCGGAAGTGTAGTCCCTTCCAATCAACAGAAGAAGGCAGCAGCCAGAAACCGGGGTCCGAATATGAATACCCAGGTAGCTGCGTTTGAGCACGGCTCCAAAGCCAAGCAGTCGCATCGCGCAAGCGTGGAGGCTCTCGGTGGCAAGCTGCATGGCGCAAGACTCGAAGGAAAGGTGAGTGTGGGCTTTGTGGCGGAGTGAATGCTTGCTGCTGCTGCTGCTGATACACGCGCTCTCGCCATCCCTGTCTACGCATCCGCAAACAAGGCCAAGAGGAGCGTCCAGGAGCCCGCGGAGCGTGGCCTCGATGCTGGCGATCATGCCAGCAAAGAGGTCAGCATTGGCGAGCGGGAGGTCCAAAACGAGGACGTAGCTGTGCGCAACGCGATCGAAATCGAAAGCGCTGGGGACGGCCTACAAGAGAGGGTAAGTGCGCAGGTGGCCGTGCAACGCTCCCTGCTGTCATGCTGACATTGTCGGCCATGCGATTTGGCGACCCCTTCTTTGCGCAGGACGCCGACGTGACACTGGAAAAGCGAATCAAGAACGTACCCAAACCCCCTGCGAAAGTGCCCTATCGGGTCCCCTTGGGCGTCGCGAAAGCCTCGGCTCCTCCATTCAAAAAGACTGCGAAGCGCCCGCCGATCGACCACGATATTGCCACTTCGCTTGTCAAGGTTGGAAGTGTGCTTCCTTCAAATCAACACAACAAGGCAGCAGCACAGGCACCTAAGTTTGGGCACACCTCCACAGCCACGCACTCGCATCACGCAAGCGTCGAGGCTCTCAGTGGTAAGCTCGGCGGTGTACACCTGTCTCAGCCGTCTACGGCTGCGTCGTCGCATCACGCAAGTGTGGAAGCGCTCAGTGGCCAGCTCCATGGGACCAAACTCGAAGAGAAGGTGAGTGTGGGCGTTGTGGCGGAGGGAATGCCTGCTGCTGCTGCTGATACACGCACTCTCGCAATCCCTGTCCACGCATCTCTCAAGAAGCCCAAGCGGAGCGTCCAGGAGCCCGCGGAGCGCGGCCTCGATGCTGGCGATCATGCCAGCGATGAGTTCGCTGCCCGCGAGGTGAAGAGCGAGGAGCTACTCAAGAGAGGCGTCAGTGACGCTGCAACGTACGAAACCTTGGAGGCCAGGGTCGTCGGATCCGGTCCCCCTCCCAAATCTGATGCCAAGGCGGTATCAAATGGTCACTCACCTCATCTGGGCCTAGCGTCCGGTTCTATGCCGAGCTTCAAGAGGAAGAAGCATCGGCCGACGGCCGCATGGAACGCTGCATCAGTCTGGCTCTCAACTCAGTATCCGGGGCCTAGCACCTTTAAGCAGAGAATTGCCAAGGGAAAACCGGTCCAGAACCTCAACAAGCCCGTAAGTGCCAGGTACTAAAGCAAAGCAAAGCTTGTGGACCAGACCTGACATTGCAGCGTCCCTCCTACCGCCCTTTTTCGCGCAGCCACCTCTTTTTGGGCGCGACCTCGAGTTGTCCGCAGTGGATGCGGAGGAGCCTGACGCACGTGAAGTGGCAACAACCGAGGCACTCGAGGCTAGGGAACCCCTTGCCCCTCCCATGGCCATTTACCGTGCACCTCCGCGCAACCGCGCGCTCCCACAAGGGGAATCAGAGGACGAGGGAAACGACGCGGGCAGCGACTTGGATGGGGTCGACTCGATGGAGATCGGCAACCTCGCAATCAGCGAAGCTGAGAGCGAGGCAATTCCATGGGAGCAAGACAAAAGTCAACGGCCGCAGAGCGGAAGCGCATGGGGTGCAAAGACCTCTTTCACCAGGCCTGATCCCAGCCACTTCAACGAGCGCGCGGCGATTCGGACGGGCGAACAAAACCACATCGAGATGCGAATGGAGACGGAGCTCGATAGCGAGACTCTGGGAGAGAGAGACGACGAGGTCGACGTCAACTGGCTGGGGATGCCGCGCAAGCTCATCAAGCGCGTCAAGTGGCTGTGCTGTGGGAGGCAGTCGAGTCCGCCTAATCCGTGGAGTTCCTTCTCATCATCGCCTGGAGGCGCAAGACAAACCCACAACCAGCCGTCAGCACATGCCCAGCCGTCAGCACATGTCCAGCAAGGTGGACAGGCCAGTAACACACACCATACGCCGAGCCCGACGCCTGGTCATTCTCCGCAATCGGAGCAGCAAGATCGCCACTCTCCCCCGACTGGTCATAGTAGAGCACCCTCTGGTCCATCTTCACCGGGTGGTCATGGTACAACAGTCTCTAGGCCATCTTCACCGACGGGTCATCGAACAGTCTCTGGCCCATCCTCTCCGACGGGAAGCGGACAGTCACAGCAGGCAGGTCATGGTACAGTTGTGGGTCAATTGACCGGCTCGTCCTCTCCGAGTCGGTTCCCGCCACCAACCGGCAGGATGGACCCTGGAGCATCGACGTCGTCGTCTGGGACTGGGCGTTCCGGTGCCCGCCGTCCAGCGGCCTTGACAATTCCTGGTAGGACCACCGCGACACCACCCTCAAACTCTCCTCACCATTCGCCGTCACCTCGGTCAAGGTCGACGCTGGACGAGGCACTTCCGGCGGGTCCCAGGGGTGTCATGTCCGAGGAAGATTCCCCACCGCCCAGGAAGCGGGGGTGCAAGGGTTCGAAGCATTCGACTGCTGTGTCGCAGTGTGGGCCACCGACATCAACTTCGCCCCACCGGCAAGGCGGTGCAGGCGGTGGGGCAGCGAGCGGCGGACCCCGTCTTTCGCGGAGTGGTTCAGGCGGTGGGGCAGGGAGCGGCGGACCCCATTTGTCACGGAGTGGTTCAGGCGGTCTTCAACGCTCTCCAACCTCTGGAGCCTCGTCTTCGTCAGCGCAAAGCGGACCAAGTCTCTCAAGGAAAGGGTCAACCAGTCTTCAACGCTTCGCAACACCTGGCGCCTCATCTTCATCGCCACAGCACAGCACGCACGGTCACGCAGGGGGTGGTGCAGCTGGCTCGCATAGTGCCGCACAGGGCCATGGAGCCGGAGGCGTTGTGGCGTCTTCGTCAACGCAAAAGAGCGTCGCGCACACTGCCTCAGGAAGTGGAACAGCTAGCTCGCAGCACAGCCCCGCGCAGACTCAGCCTTCAAGCAGCAGGAGCCCGGCCAAACGACCTGCGCCCGCGCCGCACAGAAGCACAGCCCCGTCTCCTCGCCCGTCGCCGATGGCAATCTCACTCGTAAACATGCCGAAAGGCCAAAAGCGGCCGGTAACGGGTCTATTCGCCGTTCCTAAGTTGTTCACCATCAAGGATACTTCCAGAGAGGGGTCAAGGGCAGTCTCGTCGGCTTCTTCGTCGGCTCATTCGCCGCCACACCCGTCGCTCAGCTCGTCGGCCCGCACAACGCCAAACGCATCGCCACATGTATCGCCGCACAAGTCGTCATCCTCGTCGCCGTATCCCTCATCCCTATCGTCTCAACATTCTTCACCCGCATCGTCACCTCGAACCCCATCGACGGGGTACCACACGGCCTCGTCAGGTAGCCTCTCGCCCGTCTCACCGCACAGTCCATCGTCTCCGCGCCACAAGCGCCAGCTCCGCAGACAAGAGATTCAACGCGGTGCAGAGGAGCTAGTCGCACATTGAGGCAGCGGCAGTCAACGAGCTGCTGCCCAACCCCAAGCCGTGGCAACACTAGACGGACGTCTGTCCGGGAACATTCACCTAGCGCCGGCGCCATCTATCCGATTCTTTTCATTCGTCTTTCGCTTCTTGGCCAATTCTTGGCCCATGTATATATGCCTAATCTATCTACTCTCTTGTCGCCAGTTCTTGTCCCATGTATATATTTTCAATCGATCTATTCTACTCACATCTACACATGCCCGGTATTTCTACTCTCGCTCCATGTATATATGCCCCATCTATCTATGCCAAATGCATGCCCCACATATGTCCAATGCCGCGCTCATGCCCATATGCCCAAGCTACTTATGCCAAACCAATGCCAAGCCTATGCCAAATATATGCCGAATCCATGTTGAAAGGAAAGGGTGACAAGCTTCTTGAAGTCGTGTGAGGGGCATACAATCCTGCTCATCTACTACGTGAAGCAAACGCGGCTCAGACGCGTCTCGCTGGCAGGCCCGCAATCAGTAGGACGGGCCGTGAATCAATGAATCCGTGGTCGAATAGGATAGGCGAGTACACTAGAAGGATCGGGCTTACTCAAGCTTACCAAGTCATAGACTCGCCTCGTTTTGGCTCGACTCCAAAGGCATACCCTCGGACCCTTGCCGCAGGGTCAGTACGCGTCTCAGCGTACATGAAAACGTCACAGCCAAGTCAAAAAGGCACGTCTACGATATCATTGCTTGGGCTCAAAGCCAGTGTGGGAAGTGCGTCAAGGCATCCCAAGGCAACAGAGGCGGCGAATTTCTGAGTGTTTTGCCCAAGAACTACCTCAAGGAAAAGAGAACAAGCGCAGAGTCTGCGTTCCAGCCACGGCGCAACGAGATAAAGGGCGAGCATTGTTCGCTGCAGGTTCCGCTTGACCCTCTCCGGGCCGACATGTAATGCAGATTCTCGTGACGCGTCCTACTTGCGTGCGCCTTCCTTTGTCTCCCCCTCGTGTCTTCTCTTCTCTGCTCAATCTTCAATACACCTCTTTACTCCACGACACATGTCGCACTCGTTTCCCTCTTTCCTCCATGGCGAGAAGCTATTGAGTCGACACGCCAACGCTAGTGTCCCGGAGCCCTTCCTGTAATGCCCCTTGAGCGGCGCATACATTCGCCACTTGGCCCTGAGTCTCGACTTTTGCTGCATGTCCGCAACCTCGACGCGCCAGCTACTCCGCAACGAGGCCAGCAAGGAGATTATCGCGCCAGGTCAAAGGGTATGGAAATACGGTACAATCATCTCGAAGAGAGGAAGTATACTCAACTTTAGGCTAGCGCAGGGGCAAGATGCTGATAGGGGCGGGCCATGACTACCATCCTACGCCCGCCCACCGCGGAGTGTAGACTCGAGGCTGTCTGCTTTCCACTGCGCGCTAGAACGTGGCGGTCAGGCTGCTCTCACAATCCGACTCTTCCACGCTATGCCGTTGGTGCTCCTTAACCGCGACATCCACAACTGAACAAGAAACTCAGCGCCAGCTAGCTGACCCTTGACGCCCCTGTCTGAGTAGCACGTGCAAGGTCACGCGGCCCTCGCGCAGATGAAGGACATGAGAGGTCAAGGTGCATGCTCTGTTGACTGGAGACCGAGGACGCTTCGGTGGGTCCCTCCGAGATTGAATGAGCCAGAGCAGAGACGAGGGCGGCGCGGCTCGTAATGGATGTATGCCGATGGTCCCCAATCTTGACTCCCTTGTGCTCGGGGTGTCTGCCCGCCAAGGCATTTGGCGCTGGCTCACCGAAGCAAAGCTGGGGACCGCGCGTAGATAGTCACGCTGGCGGCCTCTAGTACGCGCCCTGCCGACCGCGTGTCTATAAGCAGGGAGCATGTTGAGTCTACCCCGACATAAATTCGTTCTTCCTCTCCCTACCCACAGCGAATTGCTCATCCAAAAACCCCGCAACCTCTCCCACATCATGCGTGCCAAGCTCTTCGTCCCTATATTTGCCATCCTCTTTGCCGCTTTCTTCGTAGAGCAAGGGTATGCTATCTGCTGCAAGCGCCCCGATGGCACATATACCGACACTTTAGGCGGGCTCTGCGGTGGTACCGCTGTGGCCTCCTGTTGTTGTTCGAGCGTAATCTGCTATCCGTGTTAAGAGGTAAGTAGGATCACCATGCGGACGAGAGGAGCAAGATCATCACCGTGGACTTGGCTGACGTGTGCCTGCGACGCTACTGTCGCCCTTCACAGGCTCGAGGATCTTTGCAGGCTACGGTCGACGGTTTGCGCTGCGAGTATGAGGAGGCAGAATGGTGAGCCAGCGGTGCTGTTTCACATCTGCCAAATTAGATTGCGTCGCCCGCCGAGACTGACACAGCGTCTCTGTCTGTGCCCTTTCAGCAGCCGTCAGACGAGTTGCAACGTAGTCCGAAAGCGCGTCACCGTGTCCAGCGCCATTACTCGGTGAGCATAGACAACTGCAATGAAGACGTGCCGTACACGGTGCTCACACGTAGGTGCCTGTCGCGCCCAAACGTCCAGAAACGGTCTCCATGCCCCGTTCCCAGAACAAGCCTTCAGCCCCCCGGTATCAAGTCTCTCCTGTCCTAGCCTGGCTCCGCTCAACTGCCAAATGATTCTCTTCCGCTCGAAAATGCCTCGAGGATCAACGTGTTGCGTCCTCCTCGTGGCATAGTCCGTCCATTCGCCCCTTCAATCCATCAATTATGCCTTGCATCTGGCTCTGATCCCAGAAGTGATTACCCTACGCGGTCCGTGGAAGCTCTCAGCGGGCGGGGACGCGTTCACCCTCCGCCCCGCGCGTAGGCCTCCTACCATTGAGCCATCTTTCCCCGTTTCGCTTCCACTTGGCCGCGTAAGTGCGCGCACGAGCGTTCAGGCTTCGGGCGCGAATCAAGACCCTTTTCAGCCGGCGAGACGGAGTAGTGAGACCTCCATTGGGTTGCAGGGGAGCAAAAGCGACGCCCATTGCCGGTGACGCTGAATGATTCAATCAGTACCTGACGCTTGCGCCTCAGCACGTGCACGAGGATACGGAATGACTTTGCCGGACCGAGCGGAAGGAGCGATTTTACAGACTTTATCCCGGCGGGACAAATCGATCAGAGGCACAGCAATTCGAGGCTTGTTTTTGAAGCCGTTGCCAGTCGAGAGGCGCACGGCTACGTAAGCTGCCCTTTTGACCCGCGACGCGAATTATCCTCGTCACCAACCGCCCTGACTCGATACTTCTCCTCCCACCCAGCTTCACAGGGCCGACGGCCATACATTGAACGTCTCGCCCATATCCTCTCATCAAGTGTCCAGCATGCGCTTCACCGCCTACCTCTTCGCCTCTCTCCTCCTGGCCACTACCGCCACCCTCAACGTCGCTGCCCTGTCTTATTGCTGCGCCTCGCCGACTGGTGTCTTCGGTACTACAAAGGAAGCCTGCGGACTGGGATCCACCAGCAAGAAGCTTTGCTGCTGTCACGAAAATCCTTGCTCGAATTGCGGTTGAGTCGGTCGAGAGATGAAGCTTACGACGAGGACAACGGGAGTTCCAATGTGCCGGATTTGTAAGTGTCGCGGTGGAGTACTCCAACTATGCCTAAGCGGTAGACTCGCTCACCCGCATCCCTCTCTTCTTTCCAGTAGCCGATAAACAGCGGAAAACCCAGGCGGGCGGGTGGTATCGCAGACTATGAAGACTCTCCGGGCTCGTCATCGTGAGCGTTCAATGCGGAATCAGAGGCTCCCAACCTCAGTGGGCTATCGAGGCTGACGCCTACTTTGCGCTTCCGCCTTCCGCAAACCACGTCCCATAGCGCGTCTTCCTTCATGTCCAACATACTCCGAAGACGGATGTATCCTCAGACTTGCCAAACCCAAGCCTTTTTTTCGTTCCTGAGGGAGGGAGGCCCACGACATTCCAGACCTTGGTCGACCAAACGGTCAATCAGCATTCGCCCCTGCTGCCGCTGGAACAAGCCTGCTTTACATCTCCACTTGTCCGTACCTATTCACCTTTCCCATGGCCAAGACCGCTCGCTCGTCGTCGGTCTGTCTGAGCCCATGATATTGCCGAGACAATGCCGTCCGGCTACCATCCGGATGAACTTGCTTGTCCCGGCTCGAAGATGCCGAGTGTGGCGCACCCAAGAGGGAGGGCCGAGCATTGAGGCAGGGCCTGAGGTAACGTGGGAAGCAGTACCAACGGGCCGGTCGGGAATGGCTGATTCTGAAACTCGAAGACGTAGCTGTGCTCGCCACCTGTCTACTTCGTCACCTTCCAATCCCCACTTGGCATGGTGCCCCGTCAGGGAGAGGCCTAGGTTCTGCTACGACCGCAAGAGCGTACGGCTCCGGTGCTTGTATACTTCGGGAGAGCTCCGCCGCTCTTGGTCATATCGGCGCGTCGTTTGTGGCAGCTGGGAGCTGGTGCACAATCTTGGTCAATCCAACGATGTGTGTTTTCTCCTTGATTCGTTCAGTGATGCAGGATGCCCCGGACCTGTCAACCCTGACCTGTCAGCGCTACAATCGATCTGCGGGGCGTGGCCGGCACAAGTGAGGCCGCGAAGGTTTTCTTCCGGCTAACCCAAACATGCAGGAGAAGACGGCCCCTCAGCCCTCGGGTCAGCATCGGTCATCGTTTCTCGGACGGGACGGAAATGTGGGAAATGCAGGAAATCCGGTCGAGCGTTTGGTGGAGCTTCGACTGACTAGGTTCGAATCTTCCGATTCGGCGTATCCAGCCGCAGGCGGCGATACCTCCTGCCAAGACCACATGGCGGGCTTCGAGGTTTTCGGAGCGTGCATTCCTGGCTCGAGTCGGAAAATATTGATCTGCGCGATGACTCTCTCGTGCGTGTGGGTATTGCCGTGTGGGCGCAAGCCGGCGGTATACGGAAGGCATAGAGCAAGTTGTGGCGAGCGCGGGACTCTACACGGGCTCTCGTGCGGCCACGTTGCCGCGAGGACACTACCAAGTACAACTGCTCGCGAGCACTTCCGATTTGCCAAGTCAGCGGAAGTGGCGGGCACTGCCCCAAGAATAGGCGTCGGCGTCACATACTACGCCCGCCACTGCGGATATCAAGAATAGTCGTTGGCGTCACGTACCTACACCTGCCACTGCGGGTACGAGCAGTGCGTCAGCAAGGAGCTGGGTGGCATTGGCCTCTCGAATGCGGATATAAAAGACGCGAGTTGGCGACCCAGAAACACCTCGTTCTTCTATCCGCCTCCAACGCAACAGACTAGTCTCGTCTGAAGCAAACGCACTCACCCTCACCGCACCGCAAACACCACCACCGCCCAAAATGCGCTTCGCCCTCTACGCCTCTGCCTTTGCCCTCTTCGCCGCTGTGGCCAGCTTGAACGTCGCGGCTCAGCCCCCACCAACCATCTGCTGCAAGTGAGTCTGCACCTGCGGGCTCGAATATCGTGCGACTCTCCATCACCGTGCTGATCCAGCGCACCCTCTTGCGGCTTGACCATTCTGTAACCCCAGGGACAGCAGTGGTAACCAGGTGCTGGCCGCGGCAAGCAAAGGATGCCCCGCTAAAGCCAGTGTCATCGCCGACTGCTGTTGCTCGCAAGCAACTTGCAATCCTGGCACTTACTGCTAAGCGCATCGGGAAATTGATCGCCGTCTGCTATTACAAATGCTGGAGAGCGGTGGGCATGGCTTGCAGCATGACGCTGCGAGAGGAAGAAGGCACTGTAGGCCCCTTGTCCGGAGATCCATTGTAGAAGGCATCGAATGAGGGACCGGCAAGGAAGCGGGAAATCCCCTCGACCAGCGCGTAAGCGCGAAGGCAAGGAATCCAAACTCTGTCCTCACTCCCCTTTTACCTCGCCAGAGTGTGTGTATCAAGATGCTATTCCAAGATGAGATGAGGAAGTAGGAAGACAAGAGGCAGGTACTTGGGCCGCGCGCGTATGCACGCGCACGTGACAGTGTGCACTCGCAACAAAGAGCAATGACAGGGATTACGCCGTGCCAACCCAATGCGCACGTGGCGCGTATGGCCGGTAGCCGGATGAGCCCGTATAAGTGAAAGACCGAGACAGCACTTTGCTTCGGCTCCTTCTTTTCTTCATCCTGATCCAATACTGTACTCGCCATTGAGCCACACCGCCGACGCTACCATACCATGATGCGGTGAGCCTGCGCCCAACCCTTGATCGCGAATTGGCAGCGCTGCCGTCATGTCAGCTTCAACCACTGCGTATATGCTGTGTCCAATGAGCACCACGGTATTACTGAGACTTACACATCCGTTCAGTACGATTCCAGCTGAAGAAGCGATGAAGCAATTGCGCCCCAATAGGGAGGTGACAGCTCGAAACGCGACTCCAGCTCTCTTCTAAAGGGAGGCGAACGCGACATTTGCTACGAAGACCACTCGCGGCTGTATGCACCTTTGCGCGCCCAGTTCAGCCGACAAATATCGCCGACGTCCGTCCAGATGCCCCACCTCTGCGTGCACATCCTATCCCGTATCCGGCCGCCGACTCCTCTCGTACGATCTTCACGCCAGTGCACTCACTCGCGGCTTCTTCAGTAGAGGGCCAGAGCGGCGGCACTCTGACTCCTGCTCGTTCGGTCCAACTTTGAAGTCAGAATGAAGTGAGCGACTCAGCCGCGCCCTTCGTTTCCAGCCGCCACTTGATCAAGAGCCGCCGCGCCACTCCAGGTACCTACCTACGTCCACTCTCAAGCAGCACTGATGTTACTCTGGGCTGCTCCTCACGCTTTTCTTTTTGCGAGTTGCTCGGCTCTCCATGCTTCACCGCTGCTTGACTCTTTGCTTCTCTCTTCCAGGCCCACTCGCCTCGACATTTGCACTTTCTGCGGCTAACAGTTCGACCACCAACGGCCCACCCACCTCCAACTTACCTACCATGCGACTTCTACCCACCGTTCTCCTCGCAGCCGCGACAATGGTCGCTACCGTGGCGGCGAAGAATGCCCAGCTGGTATGCTGCCAGACGAGCTACCCTCACCATTACATTCTTTCGCCTACTTGCTTCATCGTCGGAAGGCAGGTCAACCATTGCTGCTGCGAGACTCCTAGGTGAGAGCGAGCTCACTGGGCCTGGACTGCGGCGTACCTACTCCGTTCCAGTGAAACTGAAGAGGTGCACCCATTTTTGTCTATCTCTCGAAATTATCATCATCATCGTATTCATCTCGAAACAAGGTGCCGACCATGCTAGTGTCCCTATCCAGTGTGCGTTGGGTCCCGCAGTAGTGCTAGAGCGACGTTCTGCAGGATGTGCGTGAGCGCCGCTGACGCAGTTGCCCTTACCTTCTTGCCTTCCCCTCCCTTCCCATCAGGGCACTTAGCCTCACCATGCCTCAGCGCGGCAGAGACTCGATGTGGATGTCGGGCGACGAGATCACAACGAGCCAGCTGTGAGTCTGATCGTACGGCATGGCATTTAGGGGTCTTTTGCTTACATACCTACCGGTATAGGTAAAGCCCGAGGGTCCTCTTCTCGTCGCTGCCGCTCACAGTGACTGCGGACCGTCAATCACGGGCAATCACGCTGGTGTGCAGCAGGTCCCTGGTCAACACAACGTCCATGACTACACCACTGCCGACAGCCAGCCCATATTACCTACACCCCGACTCCTGCGGTCATCCATCCGCCGAAGCTTCCACGTCGAGACCTTCACTGCATCCTAATGCTTTGCTGTCCGTTCACAATACCCACTCAATGCCGCACGCCGTCATCCAGCTTGTAAGTTGGCCTTTGGCGCATTGATGTCCAGACACGGGCTGACGTCGAAGTGCTCTGCGTCTCTACCTCTGCAGCCTCCTCCTGTCATTGTACAACACCTACCTCCCCCTTGCGGTGGAGGTCTGCTCCTCACGCGCCCATGTCTCATGATTCCGTGTCGTATGGTTGGTCCCCGCCTGTCTCTTTCAGCCCGGCCCGCGTCTCATTGCTGTTCCCACGCTCCCAAGAACAAATGATCAAGCTCAATACACCAATCTCTCCCTGCTCGACCCTGTGTCACGCCCTGATCATTACACTCCCTCTGAGCCATTCTGCCTGGCGCTCTCCATGGCGGAACGAGCAGCACGGGCCGCGCCGCGCTGGCCACGAGCGGAAGCAAATCCTCGACGCTCTTATATAGGCGCTCTTATATAGGTGGCGCCCTCGCTTTGTTCCCCGTTGCTTTCCCTCTTTCTTTTCCACTCCACGCATCTCTTTCGCGCATCTTTGTCTCGCGTGCGCCTGCGCGGCCTCGCAATCAATAGCGCACTTTGAGGTGCTCACAGCGTGGCTCTCGCCTGTTCTCCATTCTTCTACAGTGAGTAGGTAATCACCTCGTAACGACTCGCGCATATCGACCACGTCACCTTCGGCTTCGCGCCACGCCACCGACTGACGCATATCTTTGTTCCTCTTCCCCGCCCCACCCGCAGGTGTTCTCGTCACCCTGCTTCCCGCCGCCGATGGTCAGCCGCACACGCTCACTAGATCAAGCACACTTCGTCTTCGTCAGCTCTACCACACCCCACCTCAACGCTTTAATTCTCAGCTCTCGAATGCATTATCTAGTCGAACTGCAATGCACTCGCCTCTCTCGAAGGCGCCACCGTACAAGAGGTCCTTGTTTGCCTTTGGATTCTCCATCTTCGTCGGTTTCGACGGCGGCAAGCACTGGATCTGAATCTCCTCGTCCTCCTCGTCCCTGCTGTCGATCACGCCTCTAAGCATATCCTCCACGCTGTCATGTCGGCCGCTCCCCGGCAGTCCCTCCTTGACCGCGACACGCTCACGGTGCTGACGCTCAACGTCACACTCGAGCGCTGCCCCCGCCAAGAAGTGCTCGATCACGTCGGACTTGCTCGAGCTCCCGCACGCGAGGAGGCCAACTCGTCGCACGCTCTGTACGGCATCACCGTGAGCTTTTTCAGCGAGGCACGTCAGCGCATGTGGGACCGGATCGCTGCGACCGAACGCCTGGAGCAAATAAACCAAGCCGAGGTCAACACCAAGCAGCACGGGACAGCACACAAACTGGAACACGTGCATCCCGTTCAGGCGTCGGACATGTTGGCAGGCCACTTCTTCTCCACCATCATGTTCGCAGCGGCGCTTTCATACGCCTGGACCCTGCACCTTCACGCCTCGTCGGCGCCGCCTAGTGCTGCGCCCCTTGCATCATGGTCCCAGGAAGCTCTGCTGGCTGGGGGTATGTCAGTCGCGGAGTTTGCCCGGGCCGTCCGACACTTTCAGCGCGACAGCGCCATCTTGGTCGTCGAGGTCGATTCCTCCACTCTGACCGGCCAGCCACTTCTGCTCCCTTGGCTTCGGTGGCTTTTCCTTCCCCTCACCTCGCAAGCTTGTCTCTTCTTCCTGCGACCCGCATACCGGTATATGCCGTGATTCAAGCTCACTCGTCAGCCAACGAAGACTCAATCCACCCTTATCACACCAACCCTTATCACACCAAGGAACACCCACCGAGCGCATGCGCACATTTACGCACCGGTCAAGTACCTACGCATACACCTGTACGCACCCATCAGACAAAGGCTTGCTACGCAGTCCCGGCCAGCATGAGTTCTTTCCGTCCGAGAGAGTCCTTTTTACTCTGAGCAAAAGACATCCAATGCACTTCCATTGTTCCTTTGCGGGAACGCCGCTCAATGCCGACCTGACCCATCTCACTGATCATCCCTTCTGTGCCCGCAGTCTACATTCACCAAGGCCTTCAACGAAGCCCGCCCATTTAAGACACCCCCCACCTTCGTACTGCGATAAAATGGCTCCCAAGGGCGCCAGGTACATCGTGGAGACCGTGCCAATTCAATCTGCCCAGGATGGGATCACCGCGGCGGCTTCGGCTGGGAACAAGCTCCCAAGTTACCAGACAATTGGAGCGCATGGGTCGGACCAAGGGCAAGTGGTCACGCTCTGCGATTGCAACCAGGCCACCGTCGCCCAACGTTCCCCCTTGGAAGCAAGATTCGACCTCGCCCATGGCCACGATGAAAGGGTTGCGCGAGTGAAAGGCTGCCATCGGGTACTTGTGGCATTGAAGCCACCTCAAGACCTCGAGACGGCCGGCATCGTCCACACGCTCGGAATCCACGAGGACAACAACAAGGTCGGCTTCACGGGCGACACGCGCGACCACCCAGACCTCGCCCAGCCAATGCTGCGCTGGACGCATGGCCTGTTCCGTCAGCTTGTCCTGCCCTGCAAAGAGAAGCTGGAGGCAGACTTCCTGGCTGCGCTCGAGGAGGATGGGAGAAAGGGAGCTTTGGAGACGGTGGCTGACTTCCTGGGGGCGAAGACAACAGACGGGTGCCACCATTGGTGGCTCACCGCCGACTTCACCCCGGGTCTGCGCCCCAATCCCTGCATCAAGCCCGAGAACTGTGGACCATCGGTGCTGATAAACTTCGGGGGCGCCGTCGACTTGGTATTTCCTGCGTTCGAGATCGCCATCCGCCTTAACCAGGCTGATGTCATCTTCTTGAAAAGTGCGCAGGTGCACCACTGCACCAAGCTGCCCCAAGGTCAGACATGGGATAGAGGGGCACCGAGGTGGGGTGTTGGGCTGTCTTTGCGGGGTGCGCTGGCCGCCCCTGCCATTCGGATGTACCGTCCATGCTGACAGACTTCCAAGGCACCGTGGACCTGGTCTTCCCATCGTCAAGATTGTTGTTGCTTGCCTCGACCAAGTTTCCCATTGAGGTCACATCGAGGCGCCCCAGCTTCGACTCTCCACGCTCTAATACCCCTCTTAAAGCCAAAATGTCGTCTCTTTTGTCCTCGCCGTCCTCGTCATCCGAGCCAGCGCCGGATTTGGACCCGCGCAAGCTCGCCAGTCTGGACATGACTCTCGCGCTCGGTCTATATCCTCACAACAACGTCCTTGATCACCTGGGAATCCTCCCAAACAAACACCGCAACCTCGAGACTGTGAAGATATACCCCTTGTACGACGTCAAGGTCTCCTTCTCCCGACAAGAGAATGCCGAGGCGAAGTGGAACCGCCTCCGAAGCAAGGAACGCCTCCACCAGGTGGACAGAGAGGAACGAAAGCTCGTTCAGCAGCGCCAAGCTGTTCTCAAGCGGCCAAATGTCCACGCCGTCCCGGCTTCTTCGACGGATATCGGACATTTCTTCACCGCACTGATGCTTGCGGCCGCCCGCCCCTTCGCGTGGAGTCTTCACCTCTACGCCCATCCACTCGACCACGCAGCCATTAGTTCCTGGTCTGAAGAGACCTTGCTCGCCGAGGGGATGTCCGCCGCTGCGTTCGCGCGACTCGTTCGCTCTTCGCTGCCCGCAGACTCGCAGCGCGAGGCTCTCTTCGTCGTCCAAGTCGACCCGACCATCTTGGCGGGTCTTTCCATCCTGCTCCCGTTACACCGCAAGAACCCCACTGGCGGCGCCAAGAGCAGCCCTCAGAGCGGTACGAGCAAGGGTAGGCCAAGTGGAGAGCACAGATTCCCGCCAAAGTCGTCTGCAAGCACCAAGGCCACACAAGCCACCTCTTGTGCTGTCGACCCCTTCGGCCATGAATACGACCAAGGCCACCTTGTGCCCAGGAGCGGCGGGAGCTACAACTTCAAGCTCCTCATGGCCATGCTGCTGCATGCGCTCGAGCAAATCTCGGCCGCTGTCACCACGTCAAAGGCAGGGCCATCTGTTCAGGACCTCTTTGAAGCGGTCCTCGATCAGACGAGGCAGTTGCCGGGCGTCAAAGCTTTCAGCATGCCTACAAACGCCGACGAGGTCAACGCGGTTGAGACCTTTGCAGCACAGTCCCACGATCGCCGCATCAACATGCTGCCCCTGAACCCTCTGCTGCACAGGTTGTTCGACAAGCATAGGTGGTACATTTGTCCTTTTGCCTGCAGGCCAATGTGGCTCGGCCAATCCCTCGTGCCCAGAAGCATCAGAGAATGCTGGGTCGGGAAGAACAGGCCGCTTGAAATCTATAGGGACGAAAATTGTCAGATCCTACCCGCCACGCTGATGAATAGCTGCATCACCATCTTTGTCGCCCTGGCGTCGTCTCAGCTCAAGACCGCCATTTATACGCGCGCAAACGAGGTTGTGACGGGCCAAAAGACCTTTGTCACCAGGAAAGGCTCCAGCACAATGGCCAAGACTTCTCCCGCACCAAGTGGACACAGCGGTCCCAGCAGTGCCCTCACCGCAATTGCCTTGGCCACTGCGCGACCCTCGAGCAGCGGCAGCAGCACCGCCGGCCAGAGCGACTTGGCCGCTGCGCAGTCGAGTCAGGCTGACAGCGACAGCGGGGCCACCGACGACCCCGGGCTCGGGTCTCAGCCAGGGAGCAGCTCTTCCGACCAGGGGGAAATGTCGAGCGGCGACGGCCATTCGCCCCGGGGCAAGGACGACCGCGGCTGGGGAGGCGGCCCTTCAGGACGTGGCGGTGGAGGCGGTGGAGGTAGTGGAGGCGGTGCCGCGTCGGGACGTGGTGGAAGAGGCAGTGGGGCGTCGGGAGGCGGTAGAAGAGGCGGCACGACGTCGGGACATGGTGGTGCGGGAGGTAGCGGCGCTGCGGGAGGTGATGGAACAGCGCGGGACATTGGCGCAGGAGGCAGCCGTGGTGGCAGAGGCCTTGCGCGTGGTGCCGACCTCGCAACGGACGCTGAAGCCACGGATGACGGAGACGTCGGGCCCGTCCTTGCTGCACCCGAGGGCTACAACATGGCGCTCGATTGGGACAAGGCGCCTCACTCAGGCCAGTTGCTAAATGAAGCTGCGCCGTGGGATTTGCAGAGGAGCATCCTCATCCCTGCCCTTGCCTCCACGGCGGCCGCCACAGGCTCTACGTCTCCCGTTCCGCCGGCACCTGTTTCCGAGTCCGAGCACGAGGTGCTACAGGACCAAGCTGATCCTCGCTCCATTGCGAGGCGTCGTCAGCGTACTCAGTCACACTCGCACCTGGCCTTGGACTTAGACTCGCCGTCTGCAGCGGGGGATGCAAACGCCTACCTGGCGGCCCCCGTTTCCCAATCCGCGCCAACTCGCGTGCCATCCGAATCAAGGCTTCGCAATGCCCGCGAGGGTTCTCCTACCGACACCGACAGTCGCGCCGACATCGACGATCCGGTCGCAATTGGGACCAAGCGAGAAGCGAGCGAGGCGCCCGACTCCGACGCTGACCGCTCCTCGCACCTCAGCATGGGCGAGGGCGCGCGCCGCTTCATCCAGTGGTGGGCGGAGAATGGCGAGGAGCGCCACGACGGATGCGTGGGGACCCCCGAGACAAGGCACGCCAAAATCGAGCTCGACCATCTGCTCGCTGACGTGCCCGACGCACCCCGTGGCAACGAGGCTCGCTTCGAGTTTGCCAAGGAGTGGGCCAAGTCGGCTGACCCAGCCGACCGCCACTCCTTCAACAAGCTCTGCCGCGACTGCGATTGCTCCCCAACGCGGATCATGGACATCCTCGGCGTTGTAAAGCGCGACGGGGACGATGGCATGCGCAAGAGGAGGGGTGTCTCCACCGGTCGCCGTTACGTCGACCAGAGCGATGCCCGAGAGGAAAAGGATGGTATACTGAACATGGCCACCTACGATGAGCTGTGCAACTCCATGGACCGCACAGCATACCTTCTCGTGCTCCCGTTCATGTTTAACAACATTGCGAGCAGATCGGAGATGACCGAGGCTGGCGATGCGGACACTACACCCATGCCTCCTTCCGCTCCTTGCGCTCCTTCAGCTCCGTCCGTGTGATGAGGCAACACTCGTCTCAGCTCGGCACTTCCAACCGTCTCTTTGCCACTTGTCTCCCGCGGCCGTCGATTTTGGATCTGTATCATAATTTAATTCTGTGGCCCCCGCGTCGTGTCATACCTTGAATCGCAGCATTGGCCGTCAAGACCTTCTTCGGGGAGCCCATTTCCCACATCCATTCATCCGTTCGTCTTCGTGCTCAGATTGATGTCATTGCAGCGTCGCTCGCCTGCCGAGGGGGGCCAAGTGCGTGTTACTTGTTCACAGAGGTATGGGTCCTGCGCGCCGTTGCGTCGCCTCAAGCCAGTACCGCCTGGCGTTCCTCTTGTGGCGGTGCTTCCTCGTGCCTTGTCCGCTCTTCCGCGTTGACTGGCAGCTGCGGCTCGGTGGTAGGCGCCTCTGGCATCTCGGGTACCGGCCGGTTGTCCTCCTCTTCTGCCGGTACGCCCACACCCATTGCCTCCCGCTCAAGCGCCGCCATCTCAGCCTGTACCTGCTCCTCCTCCTCGGGCGTCATCCGACTCGCGAGCAAATCATCGACTTCGCGCTGCTTGGCTTGCGCCTCGGCCGTCTCCTCCAGTAGGCGGTCGACGGCCTCGGGGTTGAGCTCCTTGTGCATCTCCTTGAGCACGCGGTTGCCCTGCTCTAGACCGTGGTAGACGGATGCTTGGATTTGGGAGAATTCAATCGAGGAGACCTGCAGGGGCGCGGGAGAGAGAGGACAGGGTGTTGAAAACACATGCAGATACGGATGCGGATGCTTGGTCAAGGTACACGGTACACGCCTGCAACTTACCAGCTCCTCGAGGGTCCTAAGCTGCCCTTCGGTCTTCTCCAGTATACTCCGCTGGTACTTTCCCCTACGGAGTGCGCTGAGTGCGCGCGCCTTGTCCCCGCGTGCGAGGAGTTGCCTCGCCGCGGCCTTTTCGCGCTCTTCTACGACGACGAGCTGTGGGTGGTGTGTGGGGGGATGGGGGGATGTGAGTGGGTGGATGAGGACGAATGGTGGACGTGAAGATGGTTAGTTCGGTGTGAGCATACATGGTACTACCGGCATAGATGATGTTGGCTTCTGCGCGCCTTGACGCGCGCCTGCACGCACGCACGCACACACGCACCTTCTTCTGATACTGCCTGATACGGTCGCGCTGCAGCTTGAGGTCGAGGATGGCGCGGTCCTGCGAGGTGACCTTGGGCGGCTTGGACCCTTGTGCGCCCATGGTGGCGTGCGTGCGTGCGTGCGTGCGTCTAGGGGGTACAGGAGAGATCGTAGGGAGCGAGCGAGGGTGGAGCGCGTGTCGGGGCGCCGTCGGCGGAAAGTGAGCGCTATTGCTGCTGCTGCCGTGGCTCGCCTTTGCGGCCGATGACAAGATCGTCTCTGTATGGAATTGTCGTCGTCGTTGTCGTCGTCGTTCGTTGCAGCCTCGTTTCGTTGATACACTATTGTAGCTGTACCTCCACGAGGCGCACTACACTCGCCTCGCCAATCCCCAGTGGAGGCTGCCAAGCCAAGCCAAGCGCGTGGGCGGAAGCAAGATGATAACGCGGGGCGGCAGGACTTTCGGAGCCGAAAGGACGGCGGTCGGTCAGTCGGTCGGGCCACGCGGGAGGCCGAGTGGGTGAGAGGCGGGTCGGTCATCTTGACGATGAACGGGTGACCGGCTGGACGATGAACGAAGAACGAACGACGACAACGACGACAACAACGGACGCAGATTCAACAGCCAGCATAATACACGGCGACATCACCCAGCATCTCTCCTCCATCCGCACAGCCCCAGCCCCAGCCCCAGCCCCAGCCCCAGCCCCAGCCCCACCTCCTCGATCCCCTCACGCACCCTCCATTCACTCGCGCACCATACACAACACACCCCGCATGCTACCGCACCAACAATCTACCGCACACCATGCCCTGCATCCCTCGACGCAGCAGCAGGTGCCCGTAGCACAGGCGGCCGCCGTTGTTCCCCAGGCGGTACCAGACGACCTCTCCGTCCTCCTCGTAACAGCAGGGTACGACCACACCATCCGTTTCTGGGAGGCGTGGAGCGGCATCTGTTCGCGCACGATCCAACACCCCGACTCGCAGATTAATCGTTTGGCTATCTCACCTGATAAGCGGTGGTTGGCTTCGTGTGGGGTTGGCGTGGTGAGACTTTATGATTGTCGGAGTGCGCTGGGCGCGGGTAATGCCAGTGGGGCGGGTGGGGCTGGTGGGGCAGGATTGGGTGGATTGGGTGGTGGTCCTGGAGGGGGCGCAGCGGGGGGACAGGGTGGTGGTGCGGGGGGACAGCCGCAGCAGCAGCACGGCGGCGGTGGTGGTGGTGGTGGTGGCGGTGGCGGAGGAGGGAGCGCACAACACCCTGCGCACGGCGCACAGCCCGTAGCGACCTTTGAAGGACACGCAGGCAACGTCACTTGCGTGGCATGGCACTGCGAGGGAAAGTGGCTCGTCACGGGAGGCGAGGACGGGATGCTCCGTATCTGGGATACACGCTCCCCGCGGCCGCAGCGCGTCTACGACCATCGCTCGCCCGTCAATGACGTGGTGGTGCACCCCAATCAGGGGGAACTCGTATCCTGCGACCAGGGCGGAAGCATCAAGATTTGGGACCTGGGAGAGAATGGCTGCAGCCACGAACTCGTCCCCGAGGAAGACGTCGCCATTCGCAGCGTGAGCGTCGCAAGTGACGGCAGCTGCCTAGTTGCGGGCAACAACAATGGCAACGTCTACGTATGGAGGATACAGAGCGGCGTATACCCCACGCAGTCCGAAACGGCAGACGTTGGACGTGGGCCAGGCGCACCCCTTGGTGGTGGCGGCACCGCACGCAAATCCAAGTCCAAGGCAAAGTCACAAGCACGCGGGCGGTCATCGCCGCCGCTCCTCGACGAGAATGGCGACCCGATACGGTCTGGCGGGGCGGGGCGCGATGGCGACGAAGACGAGGATGACGAAGACGAGGACGGAGATGGAGACAAAGACGAAGATGACGAAGAAGACGAAGCCGCACGCGAAGCCCAGTCCGCCAGCGCCAATGGCAATGGCGCGGGCCCCGGCGGGGACTTTACAGACCTACAGCCCGTGACCAAGTTCCGCGCACACGACAAGTACCTCATTCGGTGCATCCTCTCTCCCGATGTGCGGCACCTGGCGACGACGAGCGCAGATACGACGGTCAAGATTTGGAGTACGTCGCGGTACGACTTTTCCCTGGAAAAGACTCTGGTGGGGCACCAGCGATGGGTGTGGGACGCAGCCTTTTCTGCCGACTCGGCGTACCTCGTTACGGCCAGTTCGGACCACGTGGCTAGGCTGTGGGAGTTGGCCAGTGGAGAGACGGTCAGGCAGTACAATGGACACAACAAGGCCGTCGTGTGTTGTGCACTCAATGATTCCGCAGGGGGTTGACGTTGATGCGAGTTGGATTGTCGTGAATGCCACTCCATTTCCATTGCAATGCGAGCGAGCAATACTCGGAGTGAATCTCAATCTGACTAGGGACTACCTGCCGCCAAGACTCGTAGTCGCCTCTGCAGCTGCAATGGTACCCTTGTTCCGCTCCGCCTCCCTGGCCTTTTCTAACCAATTCTTGAGATCCCGTAGCCCGCCCGTCGACGCGCCCGCCATTGTACCCAGGAGGAGCATGCGAGCCGGCGAGAGACGGTCTGTGTGGGGGGTATGGGCGGATTAGACGGCGCATACAGGGTATGGTGAATATACGGCATGGTGAGCATCAAAGTGGCGCATAGCATACACGGCATGATGAGAGATGCCCTGCATCCCATCGCGCGCGCGCAGACACACTCACATACAGCCGCAGCAATCCCGCCCACGACCTGCCCCGCTACAGCCCCATCTGGCCATGTCATTTCCTGCAGCATCCCCGTCGTGCTCGTGCCACTCCGCTGCACCAAGGCCTTCCTTCCTTTTGCCACCCCACTCTCCAGTACAGCCCATGCCCCCACCCACGCGGCGAGTCTCACTCCCGCCCGGGCGCCACCCTGCAATCCCGCGAGGAGGACCTTGTAGTTCTTCGTCTTGTTATAGAAGTACCAACCCTGGACTGTATCTGGTCTCCTGTGGGCGTTTTCCGCCATGAAGACGAGGGAGGCGCGCTGCGCAGAGGAGAGGAGGCCCGAGACGAAGCCGAGGGTGAGAGCTGTGAGGGGTAGGGCGGGGGAGATGGGGATGGGGATGGAAGGTGTCGTGGGAGAAGAAGAGGTGGGAGCGGAGGACAAGAGCGGGGGGAAGAGCGGGGTGGAAGGTTCTGCCAGTGGGAGGTTCGATGCCGTCGAGGGCTGCGGCGATGCCTCTGCGGGGTTGCTGCTGTCCTCCATGGTAGCGTTCTTGGGCTTCGGGTCGATCTCGGCCTGGCTCCGCCGCCGCAGCGAGAACCATGAAGAAGACGAAGCAGGCGCTTCGCCCTGCGCAGAGGGGTGCGAGGAGCGCAGCAGCGGCTGTGCCTGTGGCTGTGAGCTCGCAGGCGCAGTCGTAGTCGCAGTCGTAGTCGTACTCGGGTCTGCCGGAGAAGACGAGGACGAGAGCCAAGACAGCGACGACATTGTGTACAGCCGCAAAAGGGGTGGCGGGGTGTCGGCGAGGATGTTAAGATTATCGTCGTCGCTCGTCGCAGCGCCAAAGAAAGCAAGAAGCGGGATTCGAACACTCGAGGTCCGGGCTCGCAGCAGAGTCGGGTGGAGCAAAAAGTGCCCGAGCGAGCGGAACGGAGGCGCGTCGAGGTCACACGCCAGGCCAGGCCAGGCCAGGCCACGTGGCGTGCGCTCGTAGGCTGCCTTTTTCTTTGGCAGTGTGGTCCCGGTACATATGCAGTGTATGACCGACTTTGGCTGCTCCTCCCTGCCCGCTCTGGACTCGAGTGTTGCCCCAGTTGCATCACAGGCGGGCAGGCGAATCGTCACGCCCCTTGTCGTGGGTCTCGCGTCGATTCGCGTCGCGTCATTTTTGTCGGAGACGCCAAACAGCGGTCGCGCTGATGGATGGCTGGCTGATTGGTTCTCCTCCCACCCGACATCGAATGGCATCGCTATCTCTGAGGTCATCGCAGCCGGACATATGCAATGGGACTTGAAATCGCGATTGCGATGTAGTTTGCAGCCGACCCGGAGCGAGCGGGAGTCGAAACGTCGACGTTTGAGACCTTGGACGCCGACTCTGCCGCGACGATCGTCGAATGCGTCATCGCGGCGGGCGGCCAAAGGCGGGGCGAGGCGGGGCGGCGGCGGCGGCGGCTGCAGGTGGGAAGCGCAAAGCGGAGCGGCAACGCGCTAATTGTTGTTCAAGGCACCAGGGGACGAGGCGAGGCAAGGCAAGGGGGTCGGGCAGCGAGCAAGTACAAGGACAGTCTAGCGAGCATTCTTTGTGTGACGCTGATGGTCCTCGAATCGAAGCGACTTCATTTTGTTCAATTCTCCACCGAACTGCCATCGATATCCAGCCCTCTTGTTGCCGTTGCTTCCCATCATTTAGTCTCTTTCTTTGTCACGGCGGCGCGTCGAAACCCCTCTCTCTCTCTCATTCCCGCCCACCGCCCACGCCCACGTCCACGCCTAGGCCTCCACCTCTACTCACTCACACAAACGCCTTCGCAGCTCGCCCACGCCCACGCCTACGCCCACGCCCGCCATGACGGCTGCTGGCTCCAGTGCACAGGATGCACTCCACCAAGTGTACGACGCAGCAGCCAGCGCCATCGGCTTGGGTGGCGGCGCTTCAGACGGGGACTCGGACAGCGAGCAGGCACAGACACAGACGCAGACGCAGACGCAGACGCAGAAGCAGCATAACCAAGCCAACGGCGATGCCCATCCTGCTGCTGCTACCGACGCCGCAACACCGCCGCGCCAAAGCTGGCTCAAGGGATGGCTGCCCTCTTGGCAAGGGCCAGGCAACCATCCCAATGATCCCGAGTACCCGCCCAATAAGCAATTTTACCCGGATACTGTAGGCAAAGAAGACGGCGACGCGACACCCGCTACCGCCCGCAAAGGCACGCCCCAAGATCGTGAGCGCAACAAGGCCACCCAACACGTCAGCTCCGAAGCAAACAAGGACGGTGAGCCAGACGCACTGCAACGCGCACTCGCTCAGCGGCCGCGTGCCGGCACAGGACACCGCGACGACGAGGAGGACAAGCTGAACCGCAAGGCGGATCCTAATTCAGTCCAGTACGAGGGGAATCGCAGCGACGGCAACGATGCCGGCATGGCAAAGGGAGGACAACCCGTGGATCAAGAATTGCGCTCCTCGCACAATGACGCACAAGAACGCCAGCGCCATCCCGAGGCATACTCTGACCGACCTCAGCACGAAGAGCATCCCGCACACAGAGGACCCATGTGGGCAAGCAGACCAAACGATGAGCAGCGCGCAAAGATCAAGGAGATGAAGAAGCGCCGCGCTCAGGCATACAAGGAGGAACGCAAGAGGGTCCACGATCACGATCACGACCACAGCAGGGCACCTAGTGACGACGAGGGCGACGGCGAGGATGGTGGAGATGCCACTGCTGCTGCTGCCGATGGAGAGGGCACTGAAGATCAGCTCACACCCAGCCGCCCGGAAAAGGGACGCTCTCACTCATCACGGCTCGGCATGTTCCTGGGCACCCATGGCAGAAACCGCACCCAGTCTTCTACCCAGAAAAAGTCCAGCGCCGACTCGCACCTTGCCAACCAGGGCAGCGAGACAGTCCCGCAAAAAGGGCGGGGCCTGCGAGGCGCCCTTGGCGACTACTCGCTTCCCAACACCGCCGAGCCAGAGGACCTCGACCCCTATGCAGATACCAGCCAGATGGCACAAAAGGGGGCCGCAGCCAACAAGAGTCGCAGTGGCAGTCAGAGCGCCCAAGACGCTGCCGCACCGCCCAAACCGGCCAAGCGCCTCAGCTCATCCGACGCCAAGATGGCCAAGATTTCCAACCTCATGCTCGGCCGTCAGCGTGGTGACTCGGATGCAGAGGGTGCGCGCGGCGGCGGCGGCGGCGGCGGCGGTGACGACTCCAACGAAGAGGCCACCAATACCGCCGCAGCACGATGGGCACTTCTCAAGCAACGCGTACAGGCCACGGGCGCCGTTGCTAAACGTCGCGCCGATAAACAAAAGGCCAGCCAACGCAAGCGTGTCCTTGGTGGCCTCGACATGACGGCAGAGCTGCAGTCCGGCATCCTTCCCGTCTTTATGCTCAAGATGGCCCTCGAACGCGACGAGGCAGGCCATCGCCGCGTACCAGTCCTCCTCAACCATCTCCACCTCAAGGTCACCGACTCGGTAAACCCGCTCCACAATACCTCGGCCGTCTTTCGCATCGAGCTGAGTTACGGTGACGACATGATGAAGTGGGTCATCTATCGCACACTCGGTGACTTTCTCACCCTGCATACACACTACCGAGCAGCCGCACTGCGAGGATATCTGGGCCGTGCCGTGGGAGAAGCAGGTACGGGTGATGGAGACGTCGGCTTGCCTCGCTTCCCCAAGACCTCCCTACCCTATTTCCGCCAGCTGCAATCCCAAGGCCGCATCCGAGGCGACCAAGGGCGGCGCATCTTTGCGCGCATACAGCGTGATGCCATCGAAGACTATACCGTCGCACTGATCAAGCGCACCATGTTCCGCCCCGAGGCCAACCGCCTGTGCAAATTCTTTGAGCTCAGTGCCCTTGGCATCTCCCTCGCCTCTCGCGGAGGATTTCAGGGCAAGCAGGGCTTCCTGCGTGTCCTCTCCAGGGGCGGTCGCAAGAATGAGCAGCACATGTTCCTCTCTCCCAGCCGGTGGGTTCACGCCCAGGAGCCAAAGTGGTTCATTGTCCGCGAAAGCTACATTGTCATCAGCCCCGGTCCAGAGACGCTCGAGGTCCACGACGTCTTTCTCATCGACGGCGAGTTTCGCGTGGAGCGGCCCAAGCGGCTGTACAAGCAGGCGGCGCACATTGCCACTGAACTCAAGGGAGCCGACGAGTCTGGTGACGCGGCGGGTGAAAAGGCCAAGGCCAAGGCCACAATTGGCAGACAGGACCGCAACGACGACCTTGCACTCCTCACCGAGGGTCAGTTCAAAAAGGGCGGCGCCGACGACCAGCAGGGCGACGACGAGGAGCCCTCCTCTGACTCGCAGAAGCGCGTCAAAAAGGCCAAGAACGCTGCCAGCACCAACGTCTCGTCGCATACATTCTACATTTGCAACGCCGAACGCAAGGTTAAGCTGTCCGCCAAGTCCGATCGCATCCTCGAGCAGTTTGTCTCGTCCATGGAGAGGGTGGCACTGCAGTCCCCCTTTTCCGGCTCCAACCGCTTCGGCTCCTTTGCGCCCATTCGCCTCAATGTCAATGCGCAATGGCTCGTCGATGGCCGCGACTACTTTTGGGAAGTCTCTCGCGCGCTGTTGCTGGCCAAGGACCGCATCATGATCCACGACTGGTGGCTCAGCCCCGAGCTGTACCTCCGCCGGCCTGGCGAGCCCAAGTGGCGACTCGACAACATCTTGCAGAAAAAGGCGCGCGAAGGCGTCAAGATCTTTGTCATCCTCTACAATGAAGTGTCCAACAACTTCACTCCAACCGACTCGGGTTACACCAAGTCGCGTTTGTCGGCCCTCCATCCCAACATCTACGTCCAGCGCAGTCCCAGCCACTTCCAGACGGGGACATTCTACTGGGCACACCACGAGAAGATGTGCGCCATCGACGAGACCATTGCGTTCATGGGTGGCTTGGACCTCTGCTTTGGTCGCTATGATACCCCCGCCCACGTCCTCGTGGACGACATCGACGACGATTACGAGCAGGGAGACCACAAAAATCCCGACCTGCTCGGCCCGGCC
Source organism: Quambalaria eucalypti (assembly GCA_004016185.1). NCBI lineage: Eukaryota > Fungi > Basidiomycota > Exobasidiomycetes > Microstromatales > Quambalariaceae > Quambalaria > Quambalaria eucalypti. Next base: position 29,704 of record RRYC01000199.1, read on the forward strand.
AACAAGGACGGCAAAGAGGCGCACATCTGGCCTGGCCAAGACTATGCCAACGAGCGTGTGGCCGAGTGGAGCGACCTGACGAAGCCTGCCGAGGACTTGTTTGACCGCACACGCTTCCCCCGCATGCCCTGGCACGATACGGGCCTGCAGCTCATCGGACAGCCCGCCAGGGACTTGTGTCGTCACTTTACTCAGCGGTGGAATTACCTCTTGCGCAACAAGAACCACAGCCGCAAGTTCCCCTTTCTCGTGCCAGCCCCAGACTTTACCGCCAAGGAGCTGCGCGACTTCCAGCTGACGGGCACGTGCGAAACGCAAATCTGCCGCAGTGCCGGTCCTTGGAGTTTGGGCACCAACAAGACGGTAGAGCACTCGATTCAGAATGCCTATCTCAAGTGCATCCAGATGAGCGACCATTTCGTCTACATTGAGAACCAATTCTTTGTGACGAGCACCGTCGTCGAAGGCACCGTCATCGAGAACAACATCGGCAATGCCCTCGTTTCGCGCATCATCCGTGCCCACCGCGAAGGCACGCCGTGGCGTGCCGTCATTGTCATTCCGCTCATCCCGGGCTTCCCCATGCCAATCTCCGAACCCGACGCTTCGTCTGTCCGCATCATTTGCGACTGCCAGTTCCGCTCCATTTGCCGCGGCGAGCACTCCATCTTTGGCAAGTTGCGGCGCGAGGGCATTGACCCCGACCAGTACATTTCGTTCTTCTCTCTGCGCAATTGGGGCAAGCTCAAGGGCGGGCAGCTGACGACGGAGCAAGTCTATATCCACGGCAAGTGCGCAATGATCGACGATCGCATTGCCATCATCGGCTCGGCAAATATCAACGAGCGATCGCAGCGCGGCGACCGCGACTCGGAGCTGGCGTGCGTCATTCGCGATACGGATATGATTGACTCGACGATGGCGGGGCAGCCGTACAAGGTTGGGCGGTTTGCGCATACGCTGCGTGTGAGGCTCATGCGCGAGCACTGCGGCGTAGACGTGGATGAGCTGGAGCAGCAGGAGGCAAACCTTGATTTGCAGGAGCTTCAAAGTCGCGGTGGTGCTCGCGCTGCCGAGGCAGACGGCTCGAGCTCAGAGGACGATGAGACGGATCGCCGCGACAGGATGACCGAGGAAGATGCCTTTGATCCCGACGATGAGGAGCGTCGCGGCGTGGATGAGGCGGCCGAGGGGAACATTACGCGCATCGCTACTGGCCGACATCGGCGACAGCAGCTGGGCCTCCAAGCCGGTCTGACCCTCAAGGACGCAGCCAAGGGCTTCAAGAAGCAGACCAAGGACTTTATCAGCGACCCCGTTGACTCTGCGCCTGGCGGCAACCCCGTGTCCAAGGTGGAAGAGGCCGAGATTGGCGAGGACGGGCGGGAGAGCGGCGGTGGGGGACGCGGTCCCAATGGCGATGCCGATGTGGACTCGGACGACGCCCACAATGACGAGATGAAGCGCGTGGCCAACATCGATGCGCTCCTCAAGGAGAACCGCTCCTCGGCGAATGCGGCTACGGGTGCTGATGGCGATGCCGCGGCACCTGCGGCTCGTCCCTCTGCGAGCGGCGATCGCAAGGAAGGCGGTGAGCGGCCGAGCGAGTCCGAGGGCGCAGGCGTCAAGGATACGAATGAGCGCGAGTCTGCATCGGCACGCAAAAAGGAAGGGCTGTCCACGACGCTCGAGGAGCGACGCATGGCCGAGATGCAGGCCGAGGAGTTGGACGTTGGCGACGGGCGGCACCAGCGTGCAGTGAGCGAGGAGCCTGAGCGCCAGCTCAAGGGCTCGAGCTCGCAGCGGCGCAACGCCTCCACGCACCACCGCACGCCGAGCCAGCACCGCATGGACGAGTCCGCGAGTGCGCCCGTCCTCGGCAGCAGCGGTTCTACGCACGAGGAGGCCCGCCGGCGGATGCACGCCAACATGTCGCCCAATCCCTGGGCCCCGCCGGTCTCTGTTCCGAAGATTGACCCGGCAGCGTTCCGCGACCCCCTGGCTGAGTCCTTTTACCGCGATACCTGGCTCGCGACGGCCCTGCACAACACGCAGATCTACCGCAAGGTGTTCCGCTGTGTGCCCGACGATAACGTCACGAACTGGAGCGAGTACAAGGCTTTCATGGCGTGGGCGGACCGTCTCTCCAAGAGTGGGAAGTTCGCAAGCAAGGAGAGTAAAGAGAGCCGTACGGAGGTCCCGCCCGAGGCGAGGGGCCCAGGTCCGCACTTTACGGGGAGCAATGCCGATGCGGGGGGTGGGTCGGCATCCTCCAGTGGGGGGTCGCAGAAGGGCGGCGGCGGCACCGAAGGCGGCGGGGAGAACGCCAACCCGCTGAGCAAGGTCGTCTCCCCTGGGAGCGGCAGCGTGGCTACCACTGGCGGCGGTGGTGGTGGCGAGGAGCATTCCGCCCCCACCTCCAACGGCAAGGACACGACGACGCACAAGGACACGCCCTCAAAGGACCGCGACGCCGCAGACTCGGGCTTCTCTGCGCGCGAGCTGGAGCAGATGGAGGCTCTACTGGAGGAAACGGTGGGTACGCTCGTCGTCTTTCCTACGCGTTTCCTCGAGACGGAGGATCGCGCGAATAACTTCTTGTTCCCGATGGATAGGATCAATCCGCTTAATGTCTATGATTAGTGGGTGGGTGGAAGTGGGAGTGGGATGGGTGTGAGCGCCACGTTTGGGATTCTTTCGTTATATGTACGTATGCTCCATCTATTGTTGCTTCGGTTTTCTGTTTCGATGGACCATTCATTTCTGCTTTTTGCGCTGCATTTTCTTGTGTTGTGGGATGCTGTTCCGTGCCGTGCTGTACAATTCACATTCATTTCGGTTCGCTTTCCAAATGCTGCTTGGCTTGAGCTGTTACACTTGTCGCCGCTTTGCGTGTGCGTGCATCCAACTTCAGCTTGACTTTCAAATCTCGTCTTGTAGCTCGCGGAGAGTTATGGTCTGACCCTCCCATTAGATCAGTCTGAGAAATCCGTGTCTAGCGCGAACCCATCGACCAGGTTTTTGGGCACATACAAATTTTCTCTTTGGAACGTCAAGTACCGCACGTATTGTATTGTTGCACAAGGTGCAGTGCAGTTCACGCGGCGTCTATCCGCCGGCCAAGGTTCTAGCTCGGCCGAGAAAGCGAAAGTCGGGGCGGATCACGTGACGCGCAATCGCGAAGACGGGGCGGCGCAGGGGCGAAAGGCGACAGGCGGCAGGGCGGCAGGCAATTCTTCTCGGCTGGGGCAGAAGTGGACGGCGAGGTGTGTCAGTCAGTCAGTCAGTCAGTCGTGCGAGGGAGGGAGGCGACCTTCTTCCACTGTTTGAATTGCGATTCCAATCTGGCGAGTAGTCGGCTTTACAACCCTTCCCTCTCCACCTCTCCACCTCTCCACCCCTCCAGCCCTCCGCCCCACTCACCCACCATGTCGCTACCGCATCACGCTGTTCGTGCCTCGAAGCGGACTCTGTCGCGGCAGACGGCGCTTCTTCAGCGTACCGTTGCGGCTCCTGCGCCTACCGCCGCTGGTCCCTCTGCTTCGTCTTCCTACTCTACTGCAGCCTCTTCGTCTTCGTCGCCGGCGGTATCAGAGCCTTCGTCCTCTTCATCGTCGTCTCGACCGTCACTCACTCGCTCGTATGCGACGAGGGCAGACGTGGGTGAGTCGGCACCGGACGTTGCCAAGGCATTTGGCATACGCACGATGCCCGACCCACAGGACTCTACCAAGCTGCGGTACCTCAACATCCAGGGCGACATTATCCCTCCCCCTGAACCTAAAAAGACGGGTCAGCCACCGGACGCTCTGCCGCCCCTCGCTCGCGGCCAGCCAGAACTCTACCACGCCCTTCTCCCGCACCGCCAATCCACCCTCACCGCCCTCTTGGCGCGTCTGGGCCTCCCCACCGACGACGCCCTCCTCCTCGACCACTTCTCCGCTGCACTCACCCACCCTTCATGGTGCGCACTTCGCGACCGCCAGCTCGAAACCTACATCTCCCGCGAGGCCGTCGGTTTCCACTTTGCCGCTGAGCTGGACCACCGCCGCGCCGCTGCGCGAGCCCAGCCCTTTGCAGAGCACAATGCGCCCCTCTCCACGCTGGGAAACACCCTCTTTGGCTTGATTGCCTCGGAGCAGCTCTACCTCCTATACCCCAACTTGCCCAACCGCGTCCTCAAGGCGGCTCTCACTGCCTACGTCGGGCCCAACACTCTTGCTGATGTAGCCGTGGAAATGGGACTGGGCGCAAAGGGTGTGATGAAGTTTGATCGGGGTGCCAAGATTCGCAAGAAGCTGGGCGAGGAGGGGGATCTCACTTCCACGCAGGTCCTCGCAGCTGCCATGCGCGCCATTCTCGGGCTCATGTTCAAGGTCAAGGTGGGTCATGCCGTGGCGTGGCGTCGGTGTGCATGTATGCGCGGCGAACCGAAGCGCTGACCCTCGTTCCTCCCTGCCCCTTTCTCTTGCAGGGCATGGCCGCAGCACGCGCTTTCGTCACGTCCAACTTCCTCACTCGGCTGCCGACGCCACCCCTCCGAACGGGCACGGCCGCCTCGCCCGTGAACAGCACGTCCAGCCACCCCTTGGCGCCGATGCTGAAGTTCGACCACCCCAAGCGCACACTCAAGATCCTCATGGTGTCCAAATACGGCATGCAGCCGCCCGAGAGCCGCCTCATCGCCGAGACGGGTCGTCTGACCAATTCGCCTGTATTTGGCGTGGGCATGTACGCGGGCAGCCGCAAGATTGGAGAAGGGTGGGGCAGCGCCATTAAGATGGCAGAGTACCGTGCTGCCGAGGATGCGCTCAGGCGGCTCTACCTCGCGCAGGCTCCGCCCCTCTCACACGACGAAATCCCCTCGGCTACGCTGGACTCTGTCGCGCCACACTTTACCGGCACGGTATCAGCGGCGGCGGAGGCGGCAGACGAGGAAGCGGCGCAGAGCAGTATCCCCAGTACGAGCGCACACAAGGATATCTGGGAGGTGGGACAGCCTGCCGTTAAGCGGGAAACAGTCTTTAGGCCACGGAAGATTGGAGAGAGCGAAGTCGTGGATGGCAGCCGGAACGTGTGAGCGCAAGAGGGAGAGGGAGAATCAAAAAGCGGTATGGGTGGCGGCGCGGTGTCTTGCAATGTCATCTCAGGGGTGTTTGGAGTTGGAATTGGGCAGGATTGGAGCGAGAGTACCGCACGCATGCCATGCATGTATGCTGCGAACATTCTTAAAATCAACGAGGCTCGAGCGTGACCTGTTCCCCCCTTCTTTCGCACCATCGATCACCGCCTTGGAATCGCAACAGATAATAACCATCTCATATCATCCCCCGTTCTCGCCGTGTCACTGAAGTCTTCTACGTACAGCCACAATGAGCCGCATAGCGCGTACCTTTCATTCGCGTCGTAGCTGCATCGTTCTGCCTCGTTGCGTTGCGTAAGAATTCCTTCCTCGGCTCGCGGCGCTCGCCTCGAGCCTGCGGGCATAGGCCGGCGGACAGGGCCGGGTCGCGTGGTGTAGGCGCGTCTCGGATCCGAGCGGGCGCGAGAGAAGAAGCAAGGACAGGCCGCGGAGACTGACCTGACCGTCGGATGACGAGTGAGAGTTGCGGGTGCACCTTGTACGATCCATCGAGATCTACCATTCATTCTCAAGCGACCACACTCGTGCAGATCAACCGCCTCGTATTCTGCGACAACATGTCCCTCTTCACACGCTCCCTCCGCCGGTCCTTTGCCGGGCTGGGCCTCACCTCCAGCCCCGCGGCGGCTGCACCGTCCACCTCCTTCATAGCCCCGGGCCCCTCCTCCTCCTCCTCCTCGCGCTTCTTCTCCTCCACGCCCTCCCCCCACTCCGGCAACCTCGCCCCTCGCCGCACAAAGCACCGTAAATCCCACAAGGGCCGCGTCTCCGTCCCTACCGGCGGCTCACTAAAAGGCTCTACAATCCAACAAGGTGCCTTTGGCCTGCGTCTCCTTGAGCCCGCGCGCCTCACCGCCAAGCAGCTACAATCCGCCGAGACGGCGCTGAAGCGTAAATTGAAGCCTGTGAAGGGCGCGCAGGTATTCCTGAGGTTGTTCCCTGATGTGCCGGTTTGCGTAAAGGGAAATGAGACGAGAATGGGAAAGGGCAAGGGGAGTTTTAGTTATTGGGCGGTGAGAGGAAGGGTGGGGAAAGTCGTTCTTGAGGTGGGGGGAGATGTGGATATGAGGGAGGAGGTCGCAAAGGAGGGTGAGTGGCGGGGGGCGCAGGCGGGACATGAACCAACATGCAAGACTGTATTGCAGCCAACTGACACTGACACTCACACCACCCCCACCCCCCGCGCCCCGCAGCCCTCCGCATCGCCGCAGCCAAAATCCCCGGCCGCACAGAATTCATTTCGCGTGCCTCTCCGCCTCGTCTGGGACGAGAACTCCTCACGGCCGTACCCGCTGGAAGCGCCTCTGCCGTTGGAGGCGCCGCGAGGGTCGACCCGCAGCCGCTGGTTTCCGCTCAGGAGGAGGTTGAAGCGCAGGGTGCTGTGAGTGCACCAGAGGGGGGAAGGAGTGGAGGTGCGGGGGGGAGTGCTTAGTGCAGTGGGTGGGGAGTGGGGAACAGATGTTGATTGCGTTCCTCGTATTGGCAGCGAGAGTCTAGCGCGCATATGTACTGCCCCCCTTCAATGACACTCGATTATACACGCACGCGAGGAATAGTGACGCTCAGGGGGGTATGAATTACAATTGTAGAGCGCTCTTCTTCGCTCGACACACACACACAAACACACACACACAGCACATCACCTGACCCTGCCTTTTTGCGGCGGCGCCGCTACAACTCCTCAATGACGCTCTCGTAGCTACTAGGCAAGTGCTGCGCAAACATGCGACTCTCAAACTCCGGCAGTCCAAAGAAGCTCAGGGGCGCATCCACCCAGAAGAGGCGTGCGCCGTGCGGGACCCCATCACCGCTGGCGTCTGCGTCTCCTTCTCCTTCGGAGCCGCCACCACCACCGCTCTCCCCCTCCTCGATGTACAACGTCCTCCCAGCGGGAATCATCAATCCCCCGAGCTTCGCCTCGCTGCGCAGCGTCGCACCCTCAAGGAGAGCCTGCCTCCGCTGTGCCAGTGCGTGGATATCGCGCGCCCCATCGCCGTCATCGTCATCGCCATTGCCCTCGCCCTTGCTCTCCAGACTCGTATCCGCCAGGCTGTCATTATCCTTCCGGTGCCGCCGCTTCTTAATGGCAGAGTACAGATCCGCCTCGACGTCGCACCGAAGTTTCCAGAATTGCGATTCTATGCGGTACTTTTCTTGTTCTTCTGCGGGTGTCAGGGTCAGGGCCGTCGAGGACTTGTCGTTGCACGTCGACTGGGCCTGGGCCTTGTTTGCCAGCCCACGCCATTTCCACCAGTTCCGTAGGATGTGCACACGCGCGTCTTCTTCTTCTTCTTCTTCCTCCTCGTGCTCATCCGCAGCATCGACATCGATCCGCCCCTTAGTCCTGGACGTGCGCCGCCGCCGCATACGACTCAACGCTCCGAGTACGCGCCGCAGTTCCCGCGCTTGGCCGTGCCCCGCGCGGGGGATAATATCCGCGCCGAGTACCACGGAGATGACGAGCGGTTCGCCTTGCCCTGATGAGGCGGTGATGCCGCCGCTGTCGCCGCCTCCCTGCGCAGCGTACGCCGCCAGAGCAGCGGAAAAGGTTGCGGGCGGCGCAAAGGCAATGGCTTGGATGGGCCTGTGCGCAGGAAGACGACTCCCTTCTGCTATGTGCCACCTGCCCGCGGACGACTCGTCGTCGTCGTCGCTCGGTACGTACTCCGCCAGAAGCATAACGACTGCACTGGCTATAGCCGCGCCGAGAGAGTGGCCTACAAAGGTCAGACCGAAATCGGCGTGGTCCCGCAGGGCAGACTGTAGCGTGGTGAAGAGCGTCGAGTCTCGCTGGAGGAGGGTCTGCGCCGCGCGGAGGACACCAGCGTGGCACAAGAGATCGCCGTCTTGCAGAGTGGGCGAACGTCGCTCTTTACCGTCATCGCCGCTGCCGCTGCCGCTACCGCTACTGCTGGGCAGGGGGAACCGCTCTGTCCGCATATCTAAGTCGGCAATGATATCCGAGAAGCTCTGCGTGCCCCGCACAGCCACGACGATGCGCTTCCGGACGTGGTCCCGTGCTACGTAAAACGTAGGCTGGTACGTGTATGCCTCGCCGTCATCTTCCGCGCCCTCGCCGATGGCGCTCATCTGCTGGATGTCGGCGTGTAGGACATCATCGGGGTTCGACAGCCGCGAGAGGTGGGCAAACGTCTGCCGGGTGAAGCGGTTGCCCGAGGGCGTAAATGTCGGTGGGAGGTCTACGATGTGGACGTGCAGGCCGTATGCGCCAATGGCGAGGCGAGACGCCCACTTGAGCGTCTTGACGAGGGAGCGCGAGGTCTGTAGCGTCTTCCCGTCGGCGTGGCTCGTGGCCTTGCGGTGACGCGAGGGCGACGAGCTCTTGCCGATACCAAAGTAGCCCGAGGACTCCTCTTCAGGGCCCAGCCGCGGTCTGAGCCTGGGCGTGCGTGTGAACTCGAGGATATCGGCATCACGGCGAGTCACAATCAGCTCGGTGTCTTCGTCGTCTTCGTCGCTGCTTTGCTCGGCGCCGTCGCCCTGCAATGACCCCTTGGCTGCACCGGAGACGGCCCTCTGCCATCCATCAAGTCGCTTCAGTCCCTGCCCCTCGCGAATCCAGCGCTCCCTGGTTACGGCTTGCAGGGCGACGAGTTCCAGAATACCGCGGCAGACTTGCCACCTCGTGAGTCCCCCGCGCGGCACGCCGTCGTCGCAATGGTCGGCGGCGGCGGCGGCGTGCGAGCGGGGATCGTCGTGGCCGTGAGAAGAAGAAGAACCAGCGGATACGGCGGATGCGATTGACGCCACACTCCCTCGTCGAGCTGCGCCCTGGGCCCCGTCCGCCACACACCCCCTCCTGCGCCCCGAATGCTTCTCTCCCCTCCGGTCCTCGTGATCTTCCAGCGCAACAAGCGCCCACTCTCCCTGAATAAGCGTGTACGCCTCAATCACGCACCGGCTGAGGACCGTCCTCCCCGTGAGGTTGAGGAAAATCCAGCTGACGAACCACGCGAGCATCGAGGCCGTATCGGCCAACTCAAAGGCCAAGTCGATGAGGTGCGTGCAGCAAAAGTGGAGAAAGGCGACTGCGTGGGTGCAGAGGAGCCAGGCGTTCGCGAGCGGAGGTGGAACAGCTGCGTCTGACTTGAGCGAGAGGAGAGTGCGGGCCTTGGCGGAGACGTGCTTTGCGGATGCGAGCTCGGCAGGCGAGGCCTCATCCCATCGTGCTCTTGAACCAAAGTCAGGAGAGTCCACACCGCGCTTTTCGCCAAGCTTCGTCGTCGCAGACGCAGCATTCATGCGCAGCCTCAAGCCACCGACGTCGATGCGTTTGTCCGCATCTTCCTGTGGCGTTTCGCCGAGCTCATGGTGGCCCGTCATACCATTGGCGCGGATCGGCGTCCCAGGCTCATGCAGCGGCTCGAGCACCAGCGGCGAGGCCAGTAGGCTACCACTTGCCGATTCTTCACCATTGCTCTCTGCTAGCCCTCCCCGGGACGTTGGACGGCCCGCGCCTGCCTTCCTCTGCAAATCATCAGGAAACGGCGAGGGCAAGACGGTAAGGTGCGTCGGCGCAAGGCGGGGCGTACCTGGTGGTCCGCCGGCGGTGGGCGTCATACCCAGTGAGAGTGTGAAAGAGGCGTGTTGATGGTGCGCTTCGGATGCGCTTGAAAAGGCGTCGCCCGAAGCTGATCTGTTGCGATTGCGAGCACGTGGGGAGAGAGGCGTCCAGGGAGAGGGAGGGAGGCTCAGCAGTGTAGGACCGAGACGGGGCGTCTCGGGAGGGGAAGCGGCGGGGGTGCCGCTGCCGTTGCCGTTGCTGCGAGGTCGCGAAGACATGTAGTCGGGCGAGTGTGGCCGATGAATGCCCGCAGTGGAGAGCGGTGGATGTATGCTCGCACTCAACACAGGCGAGCGTACACTCGCCCCGTACTCACGCAACTGCGGCGTAAGGGGCGAAGGCGGTGCAGAAATCTCAATGGGTAGGAGCCTTGGCGCTCGCGGGCGTGAAAGGGAAGAGCGTCTCGAGGAAGTGTCCGGAATGCTGTGCGGTCCATCGGGGTCGGACGCAGCAGAGAGAGCCGGGCTGAGCGCGACGGGCGGGTGAGTGGTGGGTTCTTGTTGGTCCCGACTTGCGGATGATGGGTCTTCCGGCACAGTGTCCAAGGGTTGTCCTAGTACGCCATTGGGACCGTGACCGTTGGGTGCGCTCTCCTCTGTGGTCACCTGCTCTTCCTCGCCCCGTGCCAGTCGCCGCTGTCGATCTCTCATCGCCTGAAAAGACTCTGTATGCCTTCGCGTCAAGGCCGGCCTCTGCCTGGCTCTAGCCCCTGCCTTTGACGCCTGCTCAGCGGCATGTGCGGCTCTAACAAAGTTGCTCAGCGCCGTCAACATCCCGACTTTATGTGCGGGCCTATTCCGGGCTGCGAGTCGCTCGAGTCTCCTCCGCGCTTCCTCTTGCTCGCGGCGGCGGCGTATCCCTAGTAGACCTTCGAAGCTCTCTGGGCTGCTACCGCGGTCGTCGAGCAGAGGCGGAGGGAGGAGAAGCGCACCATCTTCTTCGCCATCCCCGCTGCCGTTGCCGTCGCTGCCTTTCTTCCGCCAGCTTCGCCCGCCTGGCCAGTCGCCGGGCATACCGAGGGGCGAGGGTGGTGCGAGTGGAGGCTCTTGCGGACCAAAAGTCGATCCAATGCCATACACGGCCGGAGCAGCTGGACCAGACGATCTAGTGCGGCGCATGTGTAGTCCTGGACTTGGTGGCGTGGTGGCAGTGGTGGTGGCGGTGTTGCGCGCCGGTGCTGGGCTAGGACTAGGTGGCCGACTGGGCATGACTACCTCGAAGCTCGGCTGACCCCTGCGTGTATGCACTCGTACAAGGAAGTTCCCCTCTGCGTCTACGCCTTCTTCGCGCTGCAACCATCGCTGCTTCCTTGCTCTCCTCTCTGCGATGGTCTGCCCGCGTGAGTCGGTGGGTATATGCACGCCCCTCGAGCCCAGCGGTCGTGATGACCCCACTTCTCGCAAGCCGCGGAGAAAGGAGCGGTATGCGGATGCAAACGTCTGTTCGCGATGCGGCGTCGACGCAGGCTGCTGCCCACCGCCTGGCCCCCGCCATATTTGCGAGCTGAGACTCGTCGCTCGGCCTTTGTTATCGCGGTGCAGTAAGAGTGCACCAAACGCCTCGAGGGCATTCCCGCTGCTCAGGAGGCCAGCGCCCGCGCCCGCACTACGCTTCCTCGTGCCGTCTCCGTTGCTGCTACTGCCGCCGCCCCCGCCGTTGTTACTACCGCTCCCAAGTGAAGTCAGGCTCCCCCTCCGCCGCCCGCCATCAAACGAAGAGGAGCGCTCCATCGACGTGCCGAATAGGTCACTGTGCTGCGCGCCATCAGAGGAGTGTAGCGGGCAGACTGCGCCCGTGCGGGAGAGGATCGCCGAGACGGTGACATAGCGAGCAGAGTGGGGCGGATGCGGGTGCGGATGGGCGGGCGTGTGTGTCGGCGTCGGAGGTCGGGTTGGCAGTGGGGAAGCGGCGTCCCTGTCCCTGTCCGTGTCCGAGTCGAGTACATGCGCGGGGGGAAGGGGCTCCAATTCGGCGAGGTCGTCCAGCGAGGGTAGCCGCGCCGCGGAGACGTCTTGGCCGGCGTGCAGGTGATCCTCCGGCATGGTCGAAAGCGAGGCGAAGTCAAAGGGGTAGAGCGTGGAGTGGAAGGGAAGAAAAGAAGAAGAAGGGGGGGAAGGGAGTGCAAGCGCCTCGCAGTGATGTTAGCGTAGCGACATCGTAGCCGTATTTGCGGGGCGGGGAAGGGAGGAGGATCGTGTTGGCGCACTGAGCAGGCAGGTGGTGGTGAGTCCGTGCCCCGAGTGAATGCGCAGAGTCAGCTCGCGGTGGGATAGGTGCGAGGAACAATGTAGTATTGTATCACACCGGTGGCTTCCAACTTGCAAGTGGAGGAATCGCCATTCGACTCTCGACTCTGACACCGAGTCCGAGTCCAGGGTCCAGACCCTATCCAAGGCACGTACGTGCGCGTGCAGTACGTACTGCAGTGCCTGTGCGCCGCGCCATCTCCGGCAAATGAGTCTCACATTAGACGGCCAAGGCGACGGACACGGCGAGCAAGGTCATGTGCCCACTCCATTCCATGTTTTACAGATCGCTGGTCTCGCGCAAGGTCGTGTGAGGTCAGCACGATCGGATCATCGAATCAAAAGATGTAGACGGTACCCTAATGCTCACTCAGAACTGCATTTGACGGCTCAAAGAATGACCTCGTCGGCGCCTGAAATTGGAAATCGGGCATTATTAGTAGACCCAGAGGAAGAGGAAAGTCGGTTTCCACGCGCACGCACGCACGCAGCACGCACGCACGCACGCACGCACGGGAAACACGTCACGTCGGACCCTGAACTCTCTCTCACACTCTTCGCACTCACACTACGTAGAGACTGGTGCGGGAACGAGCGAGCATACGATCCCAGGGAACTTCGCACTGCACTGCACTGCACTGCCCTTTTGTCTGCCACAAAACACTCGAATCGGACGACCCATTCTCACTCACGGCGTGCTCTCACGGTAACAAGGCCGGTGAATCACAAGACTGACACTTGTACGCTTTGTCATTCCATCAGCGGGCGCAGGCACTGCGGCAGCCACAACGCCCAAGCTGGCCCTCGCTCTGCAGCGGAGCGAACAAAAGGACAAGGAGGGATACGGCGAAAGACATAGTCCGAGGCCCACCACGAACCCCCTAGCCGTAAAGGAATAGCCTGGCCTGGCCTCAGCGGCAGGGCGGGGCGAGTCGAATCTCGAAATGCTGTTTTGTGAATGGCTGCGCGCGCGCGAGCAGGGTCCTCCAATTAGGTGGTCCTCGTCCTCGTCCTCTCCGCCGTTTTCCTGTCTCATCTCATCTCATCTCGTCTCGTCCCGTCTCGTCTAGTATTAACAACCACCACCATCGTTGTCAGCCAACCAGCCGACCGCACCTGATGCTCGCAATACCGCTTCGCCATCCCATCCATTCTAGACCTTGACCTTCCGCGTCTTTCCCTGCGGCGCGCCCGGTACCTGCCTGACTTGCACCTGCGGCGGTTGCACCGGTGCAGTAGCATCGCCTTGCGTCGATCCGCCTTTGTCCGCTTTCGTAGCACCGCCCACAGTTGAGGCACTCGACTTGTCCTTCTTGCCCGCCCCCGCCCCCGATCGAGGCGACGCTGGTGCGCGTTGTGCAGGCGTGTTCATACCGCCATTGCTGGCGCTCGCGTTCGCGCTGGCAAGAACCCCGTTGAAGCGGTTGCCATCGCCCGCTGGTGGGCGGGAACGGTCTGCGCTACTGCCTACCGCACCATTCACACCCGCTGCTGGCGGTCTGGAGCTTGCCCTGGAGCTCGACCCCGAAGCCGTTGCGGGTGGTTGCGGCGGCGTCGCACCTCCAGCGCCCTCGCGAATGTAAAACAGGAGGTACGCCAGTCCATCATGCCCCACACCGGCGGGCGCGCCCTGCCCTGGCTTTCTGCCAACATGCTCCGACGCAACGGGGTTGAACGTCGTATCGTCAAAGTGCACCCATCCAGTCCGGTCTTGTCGCTGTACGTCGACGGTGTAGTGCCCGCCCGTGGCGTAGCGCCCGTGGTGGTACACGACGCCAAAGAGGCGGTAGCGCGTGGCGCCCTCTGCGCGTTTTGCAGGGGAGACCATCTCCCCACCGACGGAGAGGACGTCGCTGTAGCCGACTTCCTTGCTATTCTTTTGGACGCCGCCGACTTCGTCGTAGAAGAAGCGCTTCAGGTGAAGGATGAGAACGGGCGGAGTGCGCTCGATGAAGACTTGCTTCGTGGCATCGACGGGGCCGCCGCGCGCTGGCGAATAGACGCCGGGAATCGTCTCTGGTACCGTCAGATTGAGCAGTGCGTCCTCGATGGTCTGCACATTCGACGGCTGGATATCGAGCTGCAGCGGCTGATAGGGCTCTAGCGTCACGCTGTCCTTGGCACCTGGTGTGCGCAAGACAGAACGCAATTTGCCGCCAAAGATGCGCGTAATGGGCGAGTCGGAGGTGCTCGTCGTGCGCGTAAATGCCGTCTTGCCCTTTTGCCCCACTTCGAGCCATCCATCCTCAGTAGGCGAGACGGGTCGCGTGACCTCTCGCTCTTCTTCCTCCCCGTCGTCTCCGTCTATGTCATTACCACTGTGAGCTGCGCCATTGCTAATGCGCTCGTCACCGCCATTGACGACGCCACCGCGACCTGCCGCATGAGGCGCACTCGTTGCGGCCCTCGCCTCGGACTTTCGAATGGCCGAGAGGAGCTCTTCGTGGAGCGTGTCGAGAAAGAAGCCCAAGAACTCTTCTGCGTCTTCTTGGTGTCCGCGCTGGGGTGTCAGAGGGACGGGGGGAGGGGGGGGGGGGGGGGTCCTGTGCCCAAAATGGCACTTTTTTGGGGGGGGCAAACCCACCCCCCCCCCCCCCCCCCCAAAAGCGAAAAGCTTTTGTGGCTTCTTGGCTCCTGCAACAATTCTGGGGATGAAAACCCCTTGGGGCCCGTTTGGGCCGGCACCCCCGGCGGAGGCCGGAGGACGGCCTCGGGGGGGGGGGGTGGGGGCGGTTCTGCCCC
>RRYC01000200.1:0-33099 GCA_004016185.1 Quambalaria eucalypti
CGGGCCATTGTGGTGGGTCGCGGCCCACTCGTCTGCGCTGCTCTCCTCCTTGGCGGGGGTCTCGGTCTTGGAAGGGTTGTCCTCCTTGGCGGGAGTCTTGGACGTGAGGATCTGTTCCTTGCCGTTGGGTCCAGGGACCGCGGCGGCGACTTGGCCGGTGCCCTTGTTCTGCACCGTGACGACACCCTTCATGCCCTTCTTGTCCTCCGTCTCGGGCTTCTTGTCGTCGTCTTGCTGCTCCTCGGTGGCATCTCCGGCCTTGGACTTGACGTCCTTCTCAGGCTTGTCGCCGTCCTTCTCAGGCTTGTCGTCGTCGGAACCAGAGGCAGTCTCTGGGTTCTTCTTGCCGTCGAGGGTAGAGCTTGTGGCAGTCAGGGACGTGCCCTTGATGGAGGACTCTTGCTTCTGGTGGTGTCCTTGGTGCCCGTGGTGCTTCTGAGGGGAGCCGCAGGTGCTTGCCTCACCACTGGTCTGTGCGAGAGACGTGTGGTGAACGTCCTTGGAGTCTGGGTCGGCCTTGATGTACTTGCCGTCCTTGCCGTCCTTGGAGTCAGTCTCGGGTGTCTTATCGGCGTCCTTGCCGTCCTTGGAGTCAGTCTCGGGCGTCTTGTCCTCCTTTGCGTCCTTGGAGTCAGCCTCTGGCGTCTTGTCCTCCTTGGTGTCCGCTCCGGCACCCTTGCCCGAGTCGGTCAAGGCGGCAGTGACATTGCTGATTGACTTTTCCTTGTTCTGGTCAATCTCACCGGGCTTGGTGGTAATCTTCTGCACCTGGACGTTGCCCAGTGCGGGGTTGTCCTCGGTGTGCGTCTTGACCGTCTCTGGGTTGGGCTGGGGCACGGAGGGTGTCACAGTCTGCGGGATGGGCGCAGCGAGAGCGGTGCCGGACTGGGGAGAAAAGGAGAGGCAGATGGAGAGGAGGACAAAGCCAGTGAGGAGGGAGAAACGTTGCTTCATGGTGGCGATTAGTGGGTTGGCTCCAGGCACGAAAATGGAAAGAGGTATTAGGAAAAAGGGAGAGAAGCGGTAAGTGTTTCTACGTCCAGCGTAGGTGTGTGAAAGAGGGTGTGTGGAAGAGGGAGGTGGGTAGGGGAGAGGAGGGAAATGTGAGCACTGCTGAGGGGAAAAGAGGGAAAGTGGATCTAGAGCGGTCAAACCCCTGGTTTATATATGTTGGTCGCCCGCGTTTCGAGCCAAGACATCGAGCTGTACAAGCCGACGGTTCGCTTCAGACAGCCGAGGCGTGGAGGACACGGGCGGCAACGAGGGCAACGTCGTGTTCGGCGACCGCTTCCGGGCGTCAACGTGGTAGTGGTGGCGGTGCTGGTGGTGGTGTGGCGACGATGGAGTGCGCGTGCTCGGGGCATGGCAGTATGGTGACGAAGGGCATACATGCAGTGTTACCGTGGGGCGTGCGCCGCCTTACGTCGGCCTACTGGTCACCACTTCCGTGGCTGCGACGGTCCAAGTGACCCAGCTTGGCGTCATACTTCCGGGGCGTCGTGGCCGACGATCTTTGTGCATGCATCGTTGCGGGGTCAGTTTCAAGCGCGCAACAAGCAACCCAACTTTACTTTGCTCCGATATCGTACACTGTTGGCAAGTGTTGGCGCAATGGCCTTGCACTTTGTCCCTGGCTGGTAATGGACATTCAAGTTGTCGTCGCCGTTGACGCTGGGTCAGGTGGTTGGCTGGTTGGCTGACGTTGACGTTGACGTTGCGCTGCTTTGCGTCCTAATTCTGGAAATTATGGGCAAACAGAGGGAAACGAGGGAGAAGAGGTGCGGAGGGCGGAGTGGGACTTGACTTTGCCCTTGAACCAGCCTCCGGCGGCTGCACGCGCGGCGCGGCGCGGCGACTGCAACCTGCGAGTGACGCCCCGAAGACGCGCCCGCGCCCGCCCACGAGGGCCGCGACGAAGGGGCCACGCATCCTTAATTAAATTACGACTTCCATTTGGAAATTGGGAAATTGGGTCACAATATAGTAGCACAATGAACGACGTCCTTTGCCCTCTCCATCTCTCGTCCGGATCTCATCCATCGTCCTTGTCTCGTACTGATATGTGCCTAATTACACGCGCAAGCTCACTTATCTTGGGCGGCGTAGTTACTTGCAGGCGCTCCCTTCGCGCTCACATCGAGCACGCCGGGTCTCCAGAAGATACGACGTCCCTCTGTCTGTGTCATTCCATCGCCATCGTCCCGAATAAGCTCGCCTCGGGGACGTCTAAGTACTATGTGGGTGATAAAGGGCGTCCTCGCGGCCCCACTCGCCGAGGCCAAGAGGACACTCCCACCAACACTTAATGCAGGCACGCTTCCTCTATGCCGCTTTGCCTCGCCTCTCTCTCCCTTTGTTTGTTCTTCTCCATTCCATTTCAGTACCATTGACCTGCACCTGTTCGACTGGGACTCCAAATAAAAGCCCAGTCTACTTACCTAAGTACTTACTTACTTAGCCAATCAGATCAGCGATGCCAACCAAGCACTGCGTCCGCCCATTCCCCACTTGCCCCGAAGTAACCTAAACATCGCCCGCGGCGGGGCGTCGTAGCGTACTGGACGCTTCGGGCCGATTCCCCATCCTTCTTGCCATTCCATTCCAATGTCCACTCAGCGGCCACGTATTAGACGTTTGATTCGCCATTGAACCATCGAAGCATCGTAGGCGATCACGGACCTCGCCGCGCGCCTCGCCGGCGGCAAGACATTGACGTGACGTGACGTGGCGCTCCGCACAGCGCCGGCCCATTTCTTAGATGTGTTACTTTCCTTCAATGAACATCCGAAGCCCTTCCGTGGCCTTTTCTTTCTTTCCGTGAAAGAGCATCGTCTCCGACTACGGTACACACCGGCGGCCGGATCCAAGGCGCGCGGCCCGCCATTGTCATCTGACCGGCGCGGCGTTGGGTAGCTTCTTCGACTGTTGCTGCTCATCAGCAGCCGCAGCCGCAGCCGGTGCCGTAGTGTGTGCAAGAGCCCAGGATCCTACCCACGTCAGATGGGAAAGGTCCAACAGCTCAACGACCTACCCATCTACCTCCGTGTTCGCGGCCGTAGCCGTGGCGCGAGCATATACGCTACCTGCCTCCCGGGGTCAGCTCAGCTGCGGGCGGGAAGCACGTAGCATGATGAGTGAGGTCGAGGCCGGGACTCTCCAGGTCACCTGGCCAGCTGAGAGTCGGGCGAAATGTGGCCTCGTGATCGATGCGCAGCCATCCGTCGTGGCGGGGTGGGTAGCATAGTAGGTCATGCTCACCTGCCCCACTCTGCCGCTCAGCCTCCTCGTTCCATCGCCGCTGACACCAAGAGCTTTGGCAACCAAGCATGGAGCAGCATGCCTGCCTGTTCAGAGGGATACCGCCAGGACGGAGTGCGTCACTTGACTTGTGCGCCGTACGACGGTGGTTGGGGGCAGCTAGCGCCAGCGTATCTCGCTGCCCAGGAATGCCAACAGTGCAAGGTATAAGAGTTTCTCCTTCCCTTGCCTCGCCTCTGTCCGCACACCGCTCTTTTACGCAACCTCACACCCATCCACTCACTTTCCCGCACAGAGCTTCCATCCCATCCCATACCAGCCCGTACCACCCCACACGATGCACCACCCCAGCCTCACCCTCCTCTGCAGTACGACCACCCTTGCCCTCTTCCTCGTCGGCGCATCAGCGCTACCAGGACTCGCAGGGCCCGTCTCCTCTACCAGCGCCAGCGCCGACACCACCACCACCAACAACAACAACAACAACAACAACAACAACAACAACAACCCCTCCCCGAGCTACACCTGCTCAACCTGCTGCCTACACGGGACCTACCCGCAGTCCTACTCCCCCTCCCCCTCCTCCGACGGCACAGGCAGCACAGGCGCGCACCACGGCCCCGTAAACTCAGCGCTCTCCTGCGCATCTGAATTAGCCGATGCCTTAACTCCCTGGGGGGGCTGGGGATTCAAGCTCGGGAAACCTATGCGTGCTTACGAGCGAGATGAGGGGACAGTCGTCCGTGCTTATGCGACGCTCGAGAACGCTGTGCCCGGGGAGGCGGCGGCGGGGGGGTATACCTGGGGGAATGGGTTCAAGCTTGAGGAGTTTCAGTGTACGAATGGGGGGGTGGCGAGGATTGATTGTTATGGGTGTAGTCGAAGTGACGGTGGTGGGGAGGGGGGAGGAGGGAATGGGTGGGGATGGGGATGGGGCAGCGGGTGGCCTTGGAAGGGGAAGGAGAAGGAGAAGGAGAAGGAGGTGCAGGAGAAGAAGCATGGGGAGGGAGAGCAAAAGGGCCAGGATTAACGCCGAGGGCGGCGGGGAGGACAAGGGAAAGGCTGATACGGCAAGAGGCATAGGCCGCGGAGACTTCAACATCTGTCATCGAGGATACGGGCACAAGGAAGGGAGACTCATGGCGCGCGCGAGTCAGGTGAATCTGATGCAAGTATATTGTATATGAATATCGATGCGGGCGTCTTCAAAACTCTCTATGGGTAAACATGCTGCATCACCGCACCTCACTCCCTCGGGTCGATCCAGACCTTCTCACCACTGAGACCCGCCTTGTTCAAGTCCAGCGCATCATCAAGCGCCTTCAACCCACCCGGCACCTTGCGCATGACATTCGGCTTGAACAGCCCCTTTGCGACCCATCCCTCCTCACCTGAAATCGCCTTGATAAAGGGGAGACAAACGCCCGCCAACTTAGGGTCGGACCCCAGGCCCAGAATCCCCCTATGGCTCACAGTGGGGTTCTCGTACTTCTCCTGGGCGAAGCCCGGGCGCACAGAAACGTAGTGCGAGGGCGTACCACTCGTGCGGTTCTTTTCCTGCAGGAGGGCAATACCAGCGCGGCAGGTCTCGTCGTTGCCGATGGCGTCGAAGACTCCTGTGAGTGGGAGGGAGCCCGAGGCTTCGACAAAGGCCTGGGGCGAGGCGTCACGCGGCAGGATGGCATGCGCGCCCAGAGATGTGACACGAGCCTGGTGCGCTGCGGAGGAGGTCGTGATGATGCGAGTGAAGCCCGAGAGGCGGGCGAGTTGGACGGCGCTGCGTGACGGCGTGGGAAAGAGCGGGTGGGTGGGAGTGTGAGTCGATTGCAGAAGCAATAGCTTCGACCCGATCGCAGCATCGCGCCACTCACTATTGACCGACACTGGAGCTGCCTCCCAGGATAACAATTGCCTGTCCGTCTCCGGCCTTGTCACCGCCCTTTTCCCACGGCGCAGGCTTAATCTCGAGCTCGCCACTCGCGTCGTACAGACCGACAACGGCCGCCATGCTCGCGAGCTGGATCCCGCTCGCCTCTTCATCGGTGATGTTACTCGGCGTCTTGCTCACGAGCTTCTCCTCCATAACGACCTTTTGCTGGAAGGTGCAGTGATCCTCCTTCCCGAGGATTCCCTGAAAGTAGACGCGCTCCCCGACTTTGAAGTTCGTGACCTCGGCGCCTACCGCAGAGACGATCCCCGCCGCATCCGAGCCGGTAATGGTAGGGAATCCAAGCGGGAAGATGCCGTCCCGGATCTTCCAGTCGACGGGGTTGATGGCCGCGGCGGTAATGTCGATGAGGACTTGTGTGGCAGTGGGCGCGGGCGTCGGGCGGGACACCAGCTTGGCGCGCTCGTTGACGGCGTTGTGGACGGCGGCGGTGTGTGTTGCGGGCATGGTGGGTAGCGTGTGCAGTGAGGGTGTTGCAAGTGTGAATAGATAGATTGCAGAAGGGAAAGGAGTGGAACGCAGCGCCTGGCTGTCGCGGAATACATATTGCCTGCCACCAGCCTGGCTTGCGACACCGGCATGCCTATTCGGCGTCTTAGCTCCGGCCTAAACAGTCGGGCCTGACGTTGATGCTGGGCATTTCCGCCCGCACCGTAGGCCAGCCCGGGCTCGCCCCACCTCCACTGCGATGTGTTCCCTCTTCGCTGGCTTTGCAAGGCCTCCATCCACTTCCTTCCTGTTCTATTCTTCGACTTTGCGCAGACTCTGCGCAACCATCCGGAACTTCCTGGCCTTTGTGGGCCTTATTTCCGGGCGTCGCAGCCTCCACACGCGCTCCAGCGCCTTCACCTGGAGGGTCGATCGTAAGCACACGTGACTGACAAGCACGTGATCTGGGGACGAGAGTCTCGGCTCCGAATGACCCGCCCCGATGAGGCATTTCTCGCGCGAATGAGGCATTTTTCGGCCAGGGGGCGACGTCACCGGTGCGCGGCGACGCCACTGCTCTGAGTACGCCTTACGCCTTACGCCTACGCCTTACGCACGGCTGAGGCGCCCGCGCCGACTTGAGGCAATTGAGGGAATATTCGGCGGGTGCCTGCTAGCGTGCCCCTGATGCTACGCCAGATGGGCCCAACGAACTGGAACACGCGCCCAATCGTGGGAGCAAGGCAAGGACCAATCAAAGCTTCCATCGCCTTGGCCTGCCCTGCCCTGCCCTGCCCTGCCTGCGCCAAAAGTCAAAGCCAAAGCCAATGAGGGATTTCTTGGAGCCTAGATGATGAGGGATTATTCGAACGGGCGGGCGGGCGTGCAGGCGCTTCTTCTCGCCACGCAGGCGTCCAAGCCCTGAGGGATTTGAGCGCCCAATCCGCGCTGCTGCTGCAAGGCATGTGACGTGGATGAGTACGTACAGTATAGGCGTGAAACATTGTGGAGTTGAGGCATTTTCGAAGACACGTAGGCAGGCGAAGGAGCACACGTAGGCAGGCGGAGAATAGCCCCGCTGCGCCAAACCCCTGGCACACGACATGCTTTGCGGGCAGGTCCGAGCGTCGCTGGCTGGAGAAATGTATATATACCCATGGGTCTGGACGTCTTTTCCCGCCACTTTCATCGCACCAACACTCACAACTACAACCTCTTCGCATTGCAAGCACTTCAACGCACACACACAACACACCACACACACACACCACACACTCTCCAAAATGGCTTGCGCTTGCTCTCAGACTTCCACCCAGAACACTGCTGCCTGGTGAGTACACGTTGTTGTCTGGCGTGGCAATCGTCGTACCCTTTCCCACTCCTTGAGTTGGAGCTAACCACCGTCACACATTACCACCCCTCCCCTCCGTACACCACAGCTCCTGCGGCTCTGGCTCCTGCTCCTGCGCCCCCGGCAGCTGCACCTGCTCCAGCTGCCCCAACGGCCAGCAGAAGATCCTCGGCACCGTCTGTGCCTGCGGCGGCGACAGCGGTAACTGCCCTTGCGAGGCGGGCAAGTGCGGGTGCTCCTCCTGCCCCAAGGAGGGACCCAAGAACCTCTAGGTCTAGGCGCGTCGTCTCGTCGCACCGCCCCAAGTCCCTGCATTGATACAACCATGTACTATAGCTGTTACCCTCTAGTGTCGCGCCACATCATCACGCTCTTAGCGTAGAGTCGAGTGGTCAGAAATCAAAAGATAGTGTCGTGTCGTGTCATGTCTCCCCTTTTCCATTGCAGTTGTACCGTGTGAGCGCAGATTGTGGCGAACAGTGGCTGTACAGCAGCCTTTTCCTTACTCTCCACACCGTCGTCGCACGCCACACTTCGACACCACGATTTGCTCCCGTCGCGTCGGCGCAGAGGGCTGTAGGTGATGCGTGCCTCGACTCTCCCTTTTCCATACTCTACAATCCTTTGCCGGTATCGCAACCCCAGTCTGTGATACAACATCCGCATCGATGAGGACCTTTCCATCGTCCGCTCACCGCGCCACCAACCCACCCGCCCACAGACCCCTTGCAATGTACCTTCCCACTCGCCCCCCTCCTGACCTGCTCGCACGTATTACTCAGCAACGTGCGGAATACAACAACACCCTGCGCAATCAGCACCCTGCGCAACCAGAAGAAAGCAAGTCCATGCGGAAACCGGTCCAAATCCCATGACTTGTCATCTTTTGATGCAGGGCTTCGTCCGTCGGGCAAATTGCGGCCAGGCCGAAGCATACAGTGACTGGCATGGTGTCGAGCGGTCGGCTTGTCGGTCAAGTGAAGCCGATGGCTGGCTGGCCGGCCGTGTGCGAGCTATCAAGCAAGCAAGCAAGCAAGCATGTAACGACGAAGCACAGAGGGACAAAAGGTTGGTGGGATACTGGGAGTGTATTGTATGCACTGCATGATCACCTCGCCAACCTACTGATTCATTCGGATCAAGACGCACTCCCACGACTGCGGCGTCTTGCATTCGAGGATGTGCGACCTGCAAAGAGAGCGAAAGAACCAGTCACTCACTCACTCACTCACTCACTCACTCACTCACTCACTCACTCACTCACTCACTCACTCACTCACTCAGCAAAGCGAAGGTCTTGCAAGTTCACGCTCCGCCTCGTCCCTATTTTGGCCGCACCAAAATCTAGACGCCGCCGCCGCCGCCGCCTCCCGCCGCCTCCCGCTGCAATCGCGTGCGTGCGTGCGCCTCTGCCGATGCCGGGATGCCGAAAGTCGCGATGCTCGATGCTCCGCCCTGGCAGTCGACGACGACGACGACGACGACGGGTCATCTGCTCTTCTACTGTACTTACCTTTGCCGCGTCTTGTGCAACGCAACTAGCAATGCTCTCGAAGGAAGAGCATGCCTGCCCACTGACTGGCTGCCGAATGCTTTTGATGCAGGACGAAACCAGGCAAAGTCTTGGCGAAGAAAGAGTTTCGACTCCGCGACAGGCGGGGCGAGGCGAGGCGGACCAAAGCAAGACGTTGGCAAAATTCTCAACGAGTCACGAGGCCGACCTGTCTTTTACAGTAGGTAGGTACCTATTTCGCCCAGTCCCTTCCTGACTCGGATCAAGTTCGGCGAGATCTGCTCGTGCAAGCCACCTCCCAGATTTGGATTCCCGCTCGCAAGGAACAGCGGGTCTGGAAGACAAGGAGAAGATTCGCTGCGTGGGTGATACCGGGCAATGGATGGCTGGCTGACGCTAAGACCCTAGATAAGAGCAGATGATGGCGGAGACAGCAAGCTGGTTCTAGGACTTAAATAGCCACCCCGTACCATCTACCGCACCTTGCTGCGACCGACCGGCCCACCCAACACCACTCTTCCCACCACGCGACACGGTCCCCTGCTTCCCCCCCTCGTCGACGATGTCTTCCTCCTCGCCCACCAAGGAGGACGCGTCCCCCCTCCAGTACCAGCCCGCGCACCAACGTCCCGCCGCCGCAAACGACGCGACCGAGGCCCAGAGCGCCTTTGCCACGACCCTCTTCCACGATCCCGAGGCGGGCGCAGACGCCGGCACCTTCAACAAGGAAGGCGGCAGCCGGGGCCAGTCTCGCGCCAAGACGCTCTTTGCCTCTGATGTGGCCCTAGACGCGCAGAGCCGCGGCTTGTGTGGGGCACGCTATGCCGCAAAGGCGAAGCTACTGAATGAGGCGCTGCTCGATGTTGGCATGGGATGGTACCAGTACAGATTGATCGTCGTCACTGCCGTGGCGTGGTTCTTGGACTACGTGAGTGGCCTGTGGCGCCGACCAGAGAGAGCCCCATACTGATGACACGGCCGCGACACTGTCCCGCCACACCGCACAGCTCTGGATGGAGTCCTTCCTGATCATTGCCCCCGCCGCGGCAAACGAAGCGCAATTCTTCTACACGTACAACAAGGAAGGTTTCCTCTTTGTGAGCCAATTCGTGGGGCTGGCAGTGGGCGCGCTCGCCTGGCCCATCATGGCCGACTGGTCAGGCCGCTCCTGGGTATTTACGAGCACCATTGCGCTGGCGGGCGTGGGTGGCCTGGTAGGCGCAGGCATGCCGGCCTTTACTGGTCTGTGCATCCTGGGGTTCATCGTCGGCGCGGCGGTATCGGGTAACCAGGCCGTCGACGCCATTCTTCTGCTCGAGAGCCTCCCCGCGTCGCACCAGTACATCGTTGCGATGCAGGGCGCTGCCTGGGCGCTCGGCGATACCGCGAGCAACCTCATTGGGTGGACCTTTACCCAGCAGTACACTTGCGGTACAGGCCCAGACGCGACGAGCACGGCCTCGTCTTTCATCGCGGAGTCCATTGCCTCTTCGGGCTTCGAGCTCGCCAAGGGCGTGAGCTCCCAGTCGTCGAGTTCATGCCACTACGTAAGCAACAAGGGCTGGCGATACATCTGGTGGACATTCGGATGCATCACCCTCTTCTGCTACCTCGTGCGCTTCGCCGTCCGCATCTACGAGACGCCCAAGCACCTCGCTTCCCGCAGCCGCGATGCCGAGGCCGCGCAAGTCGTCCGTGAGATTGCGCAGGTCAACCGCAAGTCTACGTGGGTGACCGAAGCGCACTTTGCGCACGTCAACTCCGCCGTCGACGCCGACCGTAAGCGCCGCTGGTCCCTCCCGCGGTTCACCCCGCGCTTCGCCTCGCTCCTCGCCATTTGGGCCATCGTCGGCGTCACGCTACCCATCTACCGCAACTACATTACGACGTACCTCTCTGAGCACGGCGTCCCCGAGGTGACCCCCACGGAAGTAACGACGGACTACCTCTTCAGCCGATACGTGTACATCAGTCTCTGTGGAATCCCCGGCCCCTTGTTGGCCGGGTTGCTCATCGAGGTGCCCCTCCTCGGGCGGAAACGCACCGGCGCATTCCTAGCCTGCCTATGCGGCATCTTCATGCTAGCCTCGACGAGCTCTCGCTCCCGCGGGGCATGGCTCGCATGGCAGTGCGTCCTCTCCCTCGTGGCCTTTGCACAGCTTAGCGTCCTCACGCTCTTCACGATCGAGAGCCTCCCCGCGCCAATCAGGGGGCACGGCCTCGCCGTAGCGGGGTTCACGTGGCGCGCACTCGGACTCGTAGCGAGCATTGTGGTGACGTTTGCGGGGACGCGTGTAGCCGCGGGCGCACCCGTTTGGGTGAGCGGTGCGCTCTCGATCGTCGCGGCTCTGTTGTGGCTCGTAGCGCCCGCAGAGACGAGGGCCGTCGCTGCGCAGTAGGGCGGAGGCGGGGGCGGCAGCGTGGGCGAGGCAGTAGTGCTGAGATTGGGCTCTTGATGGAGGGCTGCAGCAGGAATTTTGGGCGCGGTAACCTTGCAAGGGTTGGCAGGATGTGTTGCTGTGGCACGTCTGCTAGCTTTGATGCTCTTACGAAATGACATAGAATGACGACGACGCAAGCACAATAAGTACAATCCTATTGAGGGCTATATCGCACAAGACTTGTACTTTGTTCAGCCCTCAGATCACGAAAAACAGGTGAAGCTCGCGGGACTGCGGAGATCTCCGCTCCACGCCTAGCCTAGAGGGCCTCGTCACGGAGCTACTCGGAGGGAAGGCAGCAAAAAATACCTTTTACCTTGGAAGAAACGATGTGACTGCCCCTGCCGCGCTCTCTCTCGAAACCGAAATGAAGCCGCCTCTTTGTAGGGGTTGCCTCTGTTTTCGTTGTGTTGCGCTTATTTTCGGAACGTCTTTCCGTAGGTACTCTTGCGCCTCTCATGCGAGGCTCGCGGCGCAGGAGTCTGCATTCAAGCCACAAGGGAAAGACGACGTCTTCTCTCACGCGGCCTGATCGTGTGCAAGGCACTCCCTTGAGCGAGCTGCCCCGACGCTCACGTTGAAAACTCGCCTCGATTTGCATAGCAGTGTTTCTTGAGGGCAGCGAGGAGCTCTTCAAAGGCGAGGTCCAAGCCCTGCAAATCAGCTGTACATTCCGAAGCCCACCACGAGGCATCGTCACTGACATTCTGGCGCTGGGCGCCGTCCTGCGCGCAGTGAGGTGCAGTTTCCCGCCGGAGGTGGCAAGCGCCGAGGGAAACCCAAGCGGGCACTACCTTTCTTTCGGGCCTTGGTGGTCGCTGCACGGCTTCCGCGCCGGGTTCAGGACGGCACGCATGCTCGCCTTTTGCCGGGCGCTGCCGCTTGAGCAGTTGAAAGGGCGTACCGTCTGCTTGGACGCGGCAGTCTTCGGTTTGCTCTGCGTCGAGGGGGATATCGCCCCTGCTGAGACTGTCCGTCGTGCACCGGGGCTCTATTTGTGCCCCGCACGTCACTTCGACGCGCAGCGTGACAATGTTGGCTTGCTCGCTACCAGTGGTGTAGCCTAGAGCATGCAGCGATTGAAGCTTGCTCCTAGCTTCCTCTTTGATTGGCTCAACGACAGACTGGAGAGCGGCGTCGATGGAGGAGTCCTTTCCGGCAGAGTTGAAGTTGATCCATGACTCGACAGAAGGCTTGGAGGGTGGTACATCCGCAGCGTCGCTCGTCCCTTCCTGAGGTAAGCGCCACATGTCCGCTTCGTCCTCTGACTCGACGTTGGCATCGAGCGTGTGACGATCGAAGCACATTCCTGGGGTCTCGCCCTCGATGGACGCGAATGGGGGTAGCAGAGCTCGTGCCCGGGTACAGAGGACGTCCAGTAGAGCATCATACTCTGCAATCCTACCGTCGTCTGTTACGTCGCCTGCGTCCCTGTTCCGGAGATAGGCGACCAATTCCTCAATGGTGGGACCAGCGTATCGCAGTACAGGAGCTTTCAAATTTCGAAGATGCTCCAAGACTGCGCGCTGGCTGTTATGCTCCTCGGTCAGCAAATTGTGCTGCAGCTGCAGCTGCACTTCGACTAGAGGAAACAGCCAATCTGCACACTGATGATCCGCTTCGCCCGCGCTGTTGGGAGTGGTCCATCCGAGAGGCTGGTCGCAACCAGCGACGGTCTGATGCAGCGCACTGCGACTAGTCTCTTCCCTTTCAAACCTCTGCAGAGCTCGCTCCTCCCATGCTGTTTTCTCTTGGTGCTGCATGTGACCAGAGGCGGGGGTGCGCGTGCAGCGAGGCTTGACCAGGACATTGCATAGCCCATCGGGGCATCCGTAGAGCTGCCAGCTCTCGTGCTCCCGTCTTCGCTGTCGGAACTGCTCTCGCCTTTGTTTTTCTCTGTCCCAGTCGACGTAGTCCATCGGATTGCTGTCCCCTTCGGATAGTCCTGACTCGCTATCGGACCCGGCGTCGGACTCGTCGCCGTAGAGGACGTCGCGCTCGTAGTCGAGTAGCTCGGCCCATTCGGTCGACTCATATG
Source organism: Quambalaria eucalypti (assembly GCA_004016185.1). Lineage (NCBI taxonomy): Eukaryota > Fungi > Basidiomycota > Exobasidiomycetes > Microstromatales > Quambalariaceae > Quambalaria > Quambalaria eucalypti. The sequence goes on from RRYC01000200.1 coordinate 12,979, forward strand.
GATCTTCCAGTGCCCAGTAGACTTCGGGGTCCAAAGGCGCAGATGAGCTTGAACTGGCTGCGTCACGGTCTCTGATAGACGTGCGGACCCGAGGAGTTGCAGAGAGATCAGGTAGTCTCAGTACAATCTCTGAGCACTGCAGCACTTCGACGTCTGCCTTGCGGCGGGAGCTCTTCTGTGATGCGGCGGCTTGAACGGATGCTTCTGGTTCGGAAAGTGGTCGCATCGAAGTAGTGTCAGAGCTCTTCGAATGCGGCATGGAGGCGAGGTCGAAGTCGAGAAACATCTGGAGAAGTCGCAAATCTTCGGCATGAAATGAATGAGAACGCTTTGCGGAAGGTTCCAGTAACGTTGCGGTCCGCCGCTCGTGACCTGGCACGCCTGGGAGCGTGGTGCGATACAGCCTGTCTCGCTCCATTCTCGGGGGTGTGACTGCAGTTGAACACGCCACGGCTTGATTGTCCTCTACGACTTGTGCATGCTCCGAGGGCGTCAGTAGCAGGGTCCACAGCTTGCCCCGAGCGAGCCTCGACGTCCTGGTCGTGGGGTAGAGATCGCTGGTATCACTTCCATTGCGCGCATCGCGGTCGTCGCAAGGCGGGCGCGGGCAAATGAGGACCCAGAACTTTGTCGATGTGTTGAAACGAGTATCCGCAGGTGTGCGTACGCATTCCGTCCCGAAGGCGATGAGATACTCTTGGTCATTGCGCGCACCCTCTGTTGTAGGCTCGGGCTGACACTCGCCAGGCGATGGTACGTCGCCATCGCTGCGAGGCGGGAGGGCTTCCACGCACTCCAACACAGAGAAGATGTCGAGAGGTTGGTTTGCTGCTGCTCGAAGAGATTCGTCGATGCAGCCTTGCTGTTGTGTCGACTCTGCTTCTAGATCGGCCTCTCTTCCATTGCAACCGTCTCGAAGCCTTGCCACCATTTCCTGAAGAAATTGGCGTCTTTTCAAACCCAGAACATCCGGCTCCTCGCCGTCGCTCTCGCCATCCGCTATGCTTGCGTCGCTATCTGATGTAGGCGTCGCATCTTCCGCCGCCTCGCTTTCGCGGTCGTATTCGGGGTAGATGCGGCCGCTGTCCACAGTGTGGATTGGGCCAGGCTGGGCGGGGATCACCGTCCGAGCGGCATCGTCTGCCCGCATGCACGTACATTTACCCCCTGACAAAAATAGCAGCTCCCTGATCTTGTCAACGATATCGTCATCGCACATCCTTGGGCGCTGAGCCATCTTCTCCGTCGCATAGGTGGCAAGGCCGGTGTACGCAAGTGCAGGGCTCGGCCGCTGCCAATCATCTGCAGGGTCGAATGGCCTGGGGTCTGCCGGGTGGGACAAAGACTTCGACCATATTTTGAGCTTGATCGGCATGTCCAAGACGGGCTTGGGCGAGATGGCGGATCCTGCCTTTGCGGCCCGCTGCTGCTTACGAAGCATCTTGCTGGCCGCTTCTTTGACATCCATCAGCTTTGCATATGTCCTCCCCGAGGCGAGCTTCTTGAACGAGGAACGCGCAAGCGATCGAGGAGATGGCGGGACACTGGGGCTCTGGGTGGGAATGGCAGGTGATTCTGCGCCAACTTTGTTCGTGGCGGTCGTCAATCGGTCAGAAGCGGCGGCGGAGGTGCTCGTCTCGGACTTGACAGCGTCGCGTGAGAAAAAGCGCGGTGTCCTGTACGGTGTCAGATCAAACTTCACCCTCTTGGCTATTTTCTCAATTTGGACGCAGTCGAAATCGAAATCGCGCTCGACGATGATGGCGTCGGACCCATTAGTGAGTATGCCCATTGGAGCATTGGAGGCCCGATTTGATGTGCTGTTTGCTCAAAGGCATTTCCTTGCGCTCGAATGTGAGATTCGACGACAGAATCAGCATTTGAATCGCTGCCATCCACGCTTCCAGGTGCGTTGCGCATGTGGTCCAAGGCTGCAGGGTCCAAAGCCGGCCTGAGCTGGCCGACCAGCAACGCACGCTTTCGGCATGTAACATTGGCAGCTTTACCAGCAGATGTCGAGGCTGCGGGCTGGTGGTACTTTGTCGACTGCAACACTTCAGAGCGTACCAGATAGACGTCCGCCCTCTGCTTGGTGCAGCGCTGCGGCGCAAGGCCATGGCCGCTTTGACCGTACCACTGGACCTTTTGACCTAGCGGAAACTCCATCTTGTCCAGGATACTGCTGCTGACTTTGAGCGTCCCTCCCACCAAATGGTCTCTCAAGGCGTCTTTGCTGCTCCATCCGGCCAGGTCTAGGGGAGGCATAGACCCCACAAACTGGATGACGTCGCAGCCGAAGCGGGAGCTCCGGCGCATGAGCTCGAGACAGGGACGGAGCAAGGAGATGTCCAGACTGTCAATGTCCAGAGTTGTTGTCTCCGCGATGATGTGTTTTGCGGGTTTTATACCAAGGCCCTTGTTGTTGCGGTAGGCATAGTAATCGAGCCCGTTGAAGGTGTAGAGGGGAAAGGGAGTGAAGAGGTGTACGTCCCGCTGCTCCAGGCGAGTGACGAGGGTCTCGTCGAAGGGGTGTGAGAAGGTCGGCTGTGATTGTCCAGCCGAGGGCGGAGCCCAGCCATAGGGCCAAGATTTGGGAGAAAAAGCCATTGTTTTGTTAAAGCCAATCCGATGCACCTGAGCCCGTGAACTGAAGCTTGCCCAAGGAGCAGAGCACGGGGCCGGCTTCGAGGCAAGTCGCGTGAATGCACATCTAGCAGCTTGATAGGAGCCTCTTGAGATGGGCAACAGTTAAGTGCAGCCGCCCGCCGAGCAAACAATGCGAGCGGACCGGCACGGATTGGTTGGGATACTTCCGAGTCAATGATTCTGTTGTTGGCGAGGGATGTTAAAATCCAGTCATGGCGCTAGGGGAACGGAACCATTGGTTCCATCGAGAGCGAAAAGCGTTCACCCGCCGCCACTACGCCGCCACGCCTCCACCCGCTCTTTGTTGCCGCGGCCGCCGCGCCCAGCAGCGCATGGCATGACTCAAATCTTGCGGGGGACAATACTATCCAGTCTGTGTTCACTTTTGTTTCATGGCTCTCTTCACGCTTCCACGGCTGCGTCCTTCCACGGCTGCGTCGTCCGCGTCCCCACCGAGACCGATTGCGGTCGCTGAGAGGGCATATAATCTTTCTCAAGCGCAGCCGCAAGGGCAGGGCCGAGGCTTACACCTGGGGCGGTCAAGATTTTTCAAAGAGGCGGCCAGATTGGCAAACAGTACAAGGTAGCCTTCTACATCCGAGGTTCTGTTGAGTTCGCACAAGCGGGCATATATTCCGTGGACGGGAGAGCGGCGCTTCTTCCGGATGGCCTTGGTAAGAGTCTTCACTTTCGGGCTTGCTCGAGCGGGCAGGAGGTTGACGCGAAACAAGGTCTTAGGGTTTCTCTGCCGGCCGTGCCCAATTTGGCGAGCACGGCGCTGCTGTACGAATCCCATGGTCACTTGTCGTGTCTTTGGACCCTTCTGTCAGCGTTACGACCGTAGGCTCGAGTTGCAGAGCCGGGGAAGCGCGGCGCCAACCCCGCGTGCCCTGCCGCCCGCTTACCCACGCTGCCCGCGCGAGAGCAACACACAACACAACAACACCACAACACAGCACAAAACACGACACCGAGTCCCTTTGTTCCCCACGCCGCCTGCACAAGCGCCTTCGTGCCGTATCGCGGCGCATCGCAGCGCAGTGAGTGCAGCGTGGCTGTATCGTATTGCATCGTATCGTATTGCATTGTATCGCAGCATTGCACTCCAGGGTGCTCCCGAGCAAGGTTGCACTTCCGACGACGCCAAGTTGCGCCACGCCACGCTACACCACGCCACGCCACGCCACTGCGCAGCAGGGTTCAATCGGCGCGTTTTGCTTACGGCCGGGGCGCGGCACCCGTGGGCAGGAGAGGGTGGGTTCATGGTACCTCGTATCGTGTTTGGAGTCGTGTCTGAGCTCCATGTCAGAACTTTACCTAGTGTCCCGTGTCGAATCCAATGCGCATTGTTATCGCCCCCATCACATCTCGCCCTCGCCGGCACCTCGCCCCCGCGCAAACCGCATCCTCTGTTTGACCCGTCCCAGATGCCGCCCGCCGGTCGCCCACAGCCTCGCTTAAGCACCACCAGGGTCTGCCGTGGCAGGGGCGGCGGTAGAACATCCCATCCCGAACCAATGCATGTGTTGGCTCACTTCAATTGCAATCGCAAGCTACTTACTCACTTACAACCGCACACTCGGCCTCCACTTGGACGGTACGCAACATTTCTCAATGCCGAGTGGGATCTTCGGACATCTAAAAAAGTGCAATCGCATTGCAGCTTACCGACTGTGCGGGCGGGTAGATGGTACGCCATGCCACGGCATCGTCGGCATTGCCTCGCCTCGCCCGGGCAAATCAGCCAACAAGGTCAAAGCCCGCTGCCCTCGAGGATACGCCGGCCCGGTCCTCGCAGACAACGACGCCATGTCGTGACGGGCTACGACGCTCAGTAATCACCCCCATTCAACCTCTCCTCTTCTCGTCCCATTATGCTCGCCGAGCCGAGCCGGCTGTCAATGCCCTGTTCCGTCAGAGCTACCTCGCCGTCTCCCACGCTTTGACGGCAACGATGATGAAACGACATACACAGCTGTCCCGTCCTTGCCGCCTCTGGGGTTCCTGATACTTACTCACCCGCGCCCCAGCCGTCTCACCCTCATCACGGAGATGTGCACCCGGCTCTTTCTTCTTTCCATCTTTCGTCCCACTCCCACCACCCGCCATCCATCCCTTCCTTCTCTTCACCTTGATCCTGTCCGCAAACCTTCTTTCTTTCCCCCTTCCGGCCTCACCTCGTCGCCGTCGCGTCTCTTTGTCTCAAGCCAGGCCGCCACCCGGCACAGAGAACAAAGGGATCCGGATCGTATTCCGGAGGCAACGAAACCCAGCGAGGCTTGGCGCTGGCGCCACTTTTGCAAACAAGGAAATTGGCGTCTTCCATCGCGTAGCATAGCATAGCATAGACGGACTGAGCCTTCTATACCCACCTTTACCTTCCTGTTTCCTTTGCAGCTCCTCGTTCGTTTCCGCTGGCCGTACATACGAGAGACTTTACCTACTTTACTTGGCAAGCACCTCAGCGAGGCGAACCTCGACTCCAACGCCCACGGCCGACTGCGACCGAAACGCCTGTTTTACCGGTGGCGTCTCCCAGGCGCCCTTCCGAGGCGGACTTCCAATCAGCTCGTGACGCCCAGCTCCGCCCAGCTCCGCTCAGCAAGCCGCCCAGACCAGGCCGGGACAGACCAACAGCATCAACAACACCGGTCGCAGCGTATCGCGACCCACGACTCACCATCGCTGGATTCGCCGTTATTCGTGTCGTCACTTTTCCCATCATACCCAGCCTGACCCGGACCCTGACCCTCCGTTGATCGGAGTCACAGCATAGAAGCAATTTGCCGCCCACCCGCTGCCGACACTCGTATCCATCGGCCCCTATTCGCCTCACCTCGAGCGACGTCGCACAACACCCGGGTCTCGCAGCGAGTGACCTCAGGTCTCACTAATTCTCCGCTGGTCGGCTTGGCTGTTCAACACGACGGCCTGTACGCTTGCGCTTGCGCTGGCTCTCCTCTTCCCATCACATAGAGCACAGTGAGTGGCGACGGGTCACGGCGAGTGACGGCGAGCATACAGGGTATAAAAGTACGCCACGAACGCCTCGTTTCAGGAACAAACAAGGAGCACTTCTTCCCGTGTCCATTGTCCTGCACACATTGGCTACATCACACGCATACCATCTACTTATACCACTTACCCATCCATTCCTCCTTCACCGCCCCTTCCCGCTTCGCTCACATCACCTCTCTCTCACCCCTCCCTTCCCTTCCCTTCCCCTCCCCCTCCCTTTCTGTCCTTCCCTCCTCGCCAGCTGCTCGTCTTTGACACCCCCCTTGTTCGACCAATTCCTCTCACACTCTTTCAGTCAACTACACTCTTTCAAACCCAACATCTTCCCCCCGACATCCACCACCGTTGCCCAGCATGCACTTCACCACCACCCTCTGCGCCGCAGTGGTCCTCGTCCTCAGCGCCAGCAGCGCCATCCTCGGGAGCCCCACCCGCAGCCGCTCCTCCCGCTCCAGCTTGTCCTCCGTCACCCTCGACATCGGAACCCTCAAGCCCGCGGTCCTCAACAGCGCACTGCGCTTCACCGTTCCCTTTGCACAGGCACCCGTCGGCGACTTGCGCTTCGCCAATCCGCAGACGATCACCTCCCTCCCAAAGGGGTATGACGCGTCCGTCACTGCACCGAGCTGCTATCAGGACTCGACGGCACCCAGGGGAGGCAATGAACCCGGTGAGGATTGTCTCTACATGAAGTGAGTGTGTGCTCGAGTGCAGAGGGGGGATTTTCCTGTGGCATGTCGCGACACTCGCGCATACACGCATACGCATACACGCATACGCACACGCTCACCGTCTCCCCACCGCCACATCACCCCGCAGTGTCTACGTCCCGTCATCTGCAACTTCATACTCGAACCTACCCATCGTCATCTGGCTGCCCGGCGGCTCCTTCGTCGGTGGCTCCGCCACGGCCTCGGGTCTCGACGGCTCTCTGCTCGCGTCTGAGCAGAACGTCATTGTCATCATCGCGCAATACCGCCTCGGCCTCTTTGGTTGGCTCCAGACGGAGGACACCCTCGACGAGAGCCACGGCGGCTCGCCGGGCGGCCGTACCGTCGCAGGCAACCAGGCCGTGCGCGACGTCGTCGCCGCGCTAGAATTCGTCAGAAAGTACGGCTCGCACTTCGGGGGCGACGTCTCCCGCGTGACGCTCACGGGCCAGTCGAGCGGCGCACACATGGTGCGTGCGCTGCTCACGACGAGCGCAGGGTACGGTCTCTTTTCGCAGGCGATTCTCGTTAGCGATACGCAGGACTACGGCATGGGCACGCAGAAGACGCAGAATGAGCTTGGGTCCTGGAGTCTGCAGACGCTGGGCTGCACTGACATTGCCTGTGCGCGCAACGCCTCGGCGGCGGATGTGTCCAGCGCAACAGAGACTGTCTACAGTGAGGCGCCGTACATCGATGGGAGCATCCCCGAGGGCGAAACGTGGCGCCCTACATTGGGGACGTACATTCCCCTCGCGCTGGAGAAGTACCCTTCTGCGGCAGGCGGGCGCAAGATTATCCTTTCGACGATCTCGAACGAGGCGGGCAATGCCGTGGGGAGCCTCATTGAGGAGACATCCGCGGGTGCTACGAGCCTGGAGCTTGCAGGCGGGTACGGCTCGCTTTCCTTTGCAGACGCTGCAAATGACCTCTTCAATGCCGGGCGGGGGGACACACTCGCCAATTCGAGTGTGTATGCCCCCTCTGCGAACAGCGCAACAGTCAATACCTCCGACGGGCTGCGCTCCCTCGTAGAGGAGCTCGCGACGGACGGACTCTGGCGCTGTGCCGTACAGCGCAATGCCATTGCCCTGCAGAATGCGGGAAACTCCGTGTACCTCGCACAGCACTTCAATGGCGTGACGTACCCTTCGAATGCCGATGTGGACTACTGCGCGGAAAAGGACAAGCACTGCCACGAGGACGACATCTACCTCATCTTTGGGACGTACCCCTCTGGCACGGCCAACTCCGCCCAAAAGGCCATGAGCAAGGAACTGCGCGCACGATGGGGAGCCTTCGCGCGCAACGGCAGCCCAAACGTTAATGGCTATACGACGTGGGGACACCCCACCGCGGGGAACAATTTGCACATCCTTCAGGTCGGAATCAAGAGCGATGGATCGTCCACTGTTTCCACTACGCAACACAACAAGGCGTGCCAGCACCTCTGGGGTACCAAGGCCGAGTTCGACTGGCAGCTGTATGGCTGAAGCGAGGCGGCGCCGGCGTGGGCGCGGTGTGGGGTGCACGGGCCGTGATGGTCCGCCAATTCGTTCGAGGCGTGATACGTGATGTAACCTATCTTGACCACCATACGTAGTATCACCCTCTCAGCTCAGCCGCCTTGACCGTACGTAGTCTCACCCTCTAATTCATATGCCCTTTCCTCCACTGCCCAAGTATGAGTGTGAAGTGAACCACACGCCTGATACGGTTCGGCTCTCGTTCCTCTGTATGAATGCCATGTCATTGTCAACGTCAGGGCCACGTGCAAACGATGCAATGGACCCTAGGAGAGGGTCGCGCCCGCAAAGTTTGCGGCGTAGCACACGCCCTTTGCCGTCTTGAGGAGCCTCGGCCTGGGTGCCGCATCGTCGCTTCCCTCTCTACCAGGTCCAACCCACGCAGCGTGCTTCTCCTCCGTCGTAGTGTAATTCGGCTGGATCGCCTCGAAGATCTTCTTCTTGGGGTTGAGCTGCTCCAGCGGGGCAAGACCCTCGTAGCCCTCTACTTCGATGCGATCCCCCACTTCCGATCCCGCGGGCGGAACCACGGGCTCCACCCCGCCGTCTTTCCCTTCCTTTGCAGTGGCGCACAGAAGCATACCGTAGGACTTGATCCCGCGCATGGCAACGGGCTTGAGGTTGACGATGCCCACGACCCAGCGGTCGCGCATCTCCTCGATGGGGACGTAGTGCACCAGGCCGGAGAGGATCGTGCGCGGTCCGTCCGACTCGCCAAAGTCGACTTTTTCGAGGTAGAGTGCGTCTGCATCGGGGTGTTTCTGGATGTCTACGATTTTGCCCACGCGCAAATCGATCATCGAGGGGATCGGCACAGAGGGTTCCGCAGCGGCACCGCCCCCACCGGCGCCGCCCTTGGCGGGCTTCTCCTTCTTCTTGCCATCGCCTGCCGCTCCAGAAGCAGCAGCATTCTTCTCCTTCTTCTCCTTTTTCGAGGCCTTGCCCGAGCCTTCTGCGGCAGCGGCTGCAGCCCCGGCAACAGCAGCGACTTCGCTCTTCCCCTGCTTCTTTGCGTCCTTGGCCGCGCCAGCCGCAGCCTCAGCCTTGGCCTTGCTCTTCTCCTTCTTATCCTGTGCGGGGTCCTTCCTCTGAATGGGAGGCATCCCCTCGTAGGTCGGCTCCCAGGCCTTGATGGCTTCGCCAGAGGGATACAGCTGCGAGAGGTGCGAGACGTACCGCGCGACCGAGGGGTGGGCGTGCTGCTCGCTGGGAGGCAGCTTCGATACGACGGGGTACAGCGCACCGAGGAGGGCAATGTCCGCGGCGGTGGGCGTCGGACCAGCGAGGTACGTCTTGGACTGGAGCTCCTTCTCGAGGGACTGGCGGGCGTGGGCGCGAGGGGTTGGCGAACATCAGTGATCGTTGCGTTATGCGAGGTACGAGGCGACGAATCCCTCGCAGACCTCACACTGGACAGACTGGAGCTCACCTCTAGGTCACCTGCCTGCTCGGCATCGACTTTGCTCAGCCAGGACTCGACCTGGGCCTTGGAAGCCGCATCCGAGCCAAAGACTTCCTTGGTCTTGCCCGTCGTCTCGGCGATTTGGGCAGCCAGCGCGGGAAGGGCAGTCGAAGCAGACAAGGCCGCGGCCTGGGGAGCGGGGCGAGGGGAGGTTTGGAGGGACGGCGGGGGTAGTGTCAGTGATGCAAGCATTTACTTTACTACCCGTGACTTGGACTCGTGAGGTGGATTACGGCGGTGACCGCCCGGCAGACGCACCTTGTCGGCCTGTACAAACGACGAGAAGACGTCCAAGAGGAGCTGGCGAGATCGGGCGGCAGCAGACATGATGAGGGCGTGTGGGTGTGGAAATAGTGAGGGAGTGGACAGGAAAAGGATGCCCAGACAGTGTCGTAATTGTCCTAGAATCGCAGCTCCACTGGGAACATCGTGGCCTAGTTCGGGACTGGCAGTTGCGGAAGTGGCGCTGCCGCGGCTCGACTTCTCGGTCCCGCTGCGGCCGCGCACAGGCGGGCGTCACGCCGAGCGTAGGGCGGTCCGCCAGCCTCCCCGCCCTGCTGTGCTTAAGAAGAACCTTCCCGCGCGCTTCCATTCTTGACTCCCCTTTTTTTCTCCATTGTTTAACATTCACTATGTGCAGCCACCTCATGAGTGTCGGTCCTCTTCTTCCATGGATCGAAAGGAACATTTGTCTCTTGAAAAAGAGCAAGTGCCCTTTTCGCGCTCAACAAGGTTTTTTTGCACTAGAAGGACGAGGTGCTTTACTTAGACTGGATGTGCTGAATCCGAGCAATCGGGGCATATAGCTTCTTCTAGTCACCTGGCGCCTCTACATGCTTTGCGTATTGCAATGAATTCGATTCAGTCTGGACACATGCTCTCACCGCTTGCCCCGCATCCACGATCTCGCAGCCCTGACTCCGAGACACTGATCGTCCCCCCCGCCTCGAGTGAGCCGCTCAGGGCAAGCCAGTGTGAACCACCAAGTGCAGCCACGATTCGCCCGCTAGAATCACTTCCCGCCAAGTAATTCGGCCATACTCTCTCGCTCGAGGGGCGGGCACTAGAGCAGCTCGAGCCCGCATCAAGCTGACACTTCTCATAGGACGGGAGGACCCAGGGAGGGCCTGCGAGCGAATGCAGGCGCACACAGCGAGACGCGATGTTGCAGTTTGACACGCAACACCAGACACCCCTTTCCACACGACACTTTCGCGACGCCCTCAGACACAAACACTAGTGAACATTGGGAAATTCCAGGCGACGGCTCCTTGAAGGGCATTATTTTGGGGAGCATTGAGTGAAGACCAAGTGGAGAGGCCTGGCTCGCCTTTCCTCTAGCTTCTCTGCTAGCTACTTAGGCACGTCAGCACAAAAGACTCGAGGCCATCACGGTTAAGTGTACGTAATGGAAGATAGTTGAGCCCTGGAGAGACGGCAAGCGTGTAATGGCCAACTAGCACCGACTGCCTCCTTTCAACCTTGCCGGGATATCCACATTGACGACGAAGAAGCTGTCATGGGGGCGGCCTCGGCCGGAACCGACCACACACCGTCTCCACATCGTCGTCGTTGTGCAACCAACCTTCGCTGAGCGTCGACGGGGGGAGGCGCGAGCCCCGAGGTTGGACAGACGTTGAGCTTGCGCGCGGCACTGGACGAGTGTGGATGCGTGGATTGCGTGCGCGTGGCGTGTGCTTTGCCACTCTGTCCCTCTCGCGCACGCGCCAGGCAACATGACTGGCCGAGGATCACGGACGGACGCCGAAGGATGGCATGGCAGTGGCTGCGAGGGTGGCCCGCCCGCCCCCACCCCGGCTCAGCTTGAGCATTTGTTCGCCTCGTCATCTCTTTCTTCTCCACACCAACATCGATTGACATTCCACTAGTCATTCAGCCGCAGCACAAGCACGTACACCACTCAAATCACCACACAAAACCAACACTTTCGTCACAATGGGTGAGTGCGAACGCCGCCTATGCTTCGATTCAATTTTGCTGGCGGGGTTGTTTCGCAGCGTCATAAGAACTGACGCCATTACAACCGCCTCGCCCCACAGCCACCGCAAACGAGTACAGCCTCCCCAACCTCCCCTACGCGTACAACGCTCTGGAGCCCGTCATCAGCGAGGAGATTATGACCATCCACCACACCAAGCACCACCAGGCCTACGTCACCAACCTCAACGCCGCCGAAAAGGCCTACGCTACTGCCCTCTCCAACAAGGACCTCAAGGCCCAGATTGCCACCCAGCAGGCCATCAAGTTCAACGGCGGTGGCCACATCAACCACTCCCTCTTCTGGCCCAACCTTCTCCCCGTCTCCGAGGGCGGCGGAAAGCTCCAGGACGGACCCCTGAAGCAGGCCATCGACAAGGACTTTGGCTCCTTTGACAACTTCAAGGCAAAGTGGACTTCCACTGCCGCTGGCCTTCAGGGTTCCGGTTGGGTCTGGCTCGGCTACGCCCACGGAAAGCTCGACGTCCTCCTCGCCAAGGACCAGGACCCTCTCACCACCCACGCACCCATCCTCGGTCTTGACCTTTGGGAGCACGCCTTCTACCTTCAGGTGAGTTGCGCGTGTCAATGGCCGCACCAATATCATTACGCATGTACTGACACATTCACACCACGCCCTTGCTTCACACCCTCACCTTGCACCCCTACAGTACAAGAACCTCCGCCCCAAGTACGTCGAGGAGATGTGGAAGATCTACAACTGGAAGGAGGCCGAGAAGCGCTTCCTCGAGGCCCAGCAGAAGGCTTCCCTCTAAGTGTAGGCTTTGATGACGGCCGCAACAACGGAGGTTGTGTAGGACGACGAAAGGAGACTCAAAAGGTGGAGGACTGCTGGCACTCCCAAGCAACGTAGTTGGGGAAGACACACAGAGGAATGGAATGGGATTGAAACAAAGTAGCCAGGTCGCTTTACGTGCCAGCCCGTCTGAGTGCATTCTACGGCGTGAGGAGGACAGCACACATGCTCACTAATTTCCTCTACATTGCACCACGCTCGCGCACATCACATGCATCCGCTGGAGAAGAGTCGCAGTTGCAACTTGGTTCAAAGTCGTGAAACGGCAAAGAAGATTGTATGCATTCGTGGTGAGTGAGCCAAGTGCAAGGTAGCACATTGGACACAAGGGAGGCGGGCAAGAAGGGAGAGGGCAGAACAGATTATCGAGGTTCTCCCGGTAGGTCAAGGGCGACCTGGCAAGAAGGAAGAGGGCAGAACAGATTATCGAGGTTCTCCCGGTAGGTCAAGGGCGACCTAGCGAAGAGACGTAGGGAAGAGGGCAGCCCTGCGTCCATTTGATTCCCAAGGCTGCGCTGCTCCGTGCAGTCTTGCGTTGCGTTGCGTTGCCTGGTGAGGATGAAGTGCATCGAGCTCCGAGCTCCGATTCCCGTAGGTCGTAGTGTCGTATCCTTGCTGCGCGCTTGACCGCTACAACAGCCCACTCAACTCGCAGTGCGAGTTCGCATTGCACTTCATCTCCGTCCCGCAATTATACCCCTCAATTTCGAGCGTTGTCGATCCTCCCCTAAAGAACTCCCACGTCCACGAGTGCTTCACCTGCTTGCCATTCCCGCACAGACGCTCGATGGTGCCCATTCCCTTGAAGTTGTTATTCTCGCTCGGAATTCCAATTGGACCCGCCTCCCAGGTGATGTAGTCCCCGCCGGTGATACGGTTTGCGGCGGCACGCATAAAGTCTTCAACGCGATTTTCTTCTATGACGCCGCTGAGGCGGATCCACGCGGGGCATCTCCTGCAGCGGGTCGTCGTGCCCGAGGTGGGTGTGGCCAAGCCCAGCGCGAGGAAGGCCAGAGAGGTGAAGGCGAGGGAGAGGCGCATTGTGCTGAGGTTGTGGGTTTTTTGCTCCGTGACGGCGCTGAACGGTAAGAGGCGAGAAAGGTGGGCGAGGAGATGATGTTGCCTCCCATTCGCACTCACCTCGCGTCTCGCCTCCGCCTCCGCTACTTATATATCCCTTCCCGCGGCTACATCCCGACCGACATTCGCACACGCAATTCATGGGCGAGGGCCTCCCCCAGACGCGGCTTGGCACGGCACGTCCCCATCAGCTCAGTTATTGATGGACCACAGGACCCCCCATCCGCTTCCGCCGAGACCCACCGCCTCATGCTCCGCCGCAGGTACAATATCACAAAACCTGACTCCCGGAATGGGGATGTACCTCAAAGTGCCTTCGCGCACAAGCAAGCAAGCAAGCAAGCAAGCTCCTCGGAGGACCTGTGCTCCGCCCCGCCCGTCCCGCGTCCGCGTTACACTTCCGGACTAAGTACTTAGGCTCTGCGGAAGACTTGCCCCTGCCCTCAGCTTGCCGCCGGCTGGGGGGAGGGGGGTGGCAATCAGAGGAAAGCAACTGCAGCGCCACCCAAGAACGCCAGAAACGTGGCTACTTACGAGGCTGCTGGGTCCCACGTGGGTAAGGTACTTAGGAGGCTGGTTCCCGCCCTGGCCTGGGAAAGGGAGGCGAATGATGTTTGCGCGGAGATTATTGACGCCCTGGCCCTGGCCCTTGCACGGGGGGGCTCTTCTTCCTCGACTTGCGTGTGGCCAGTCCAACTTGGGTTCAACAAGGCGAGGAGCTGGCTGAGTGTCCAATCGGCTGATCACGCCTTTCTTTGACGTTAGGCCGTGAGCATTAATTCGGGTGGCTTACTTACGCCAAACATGGCCCTACGGGATTCCCCGGCTCATGGCACTCCATTACCGCTGTTCTCGCAGGAAAAAGATGCCCTGGCAAGGCAGGTATGTGTCACAGCAGGGTCTGACCGTGATCACGGTGGAAGCAGCAGCAGCACTGAACTCGTCGATTGTGGATTCCTGGCTGACAGGCGTGCGCCGATACTGTGCCTGGTTCTGACAGAGGTGTCCGCGTCGGAGCGGCTTACCGTTATTGTTCAGACAGCATTGGCAGAAGACTTGCCCTAAGAGGTGCAATCCAATCTGGAAGAGAGAAGACCTGGGGCATTGACTAGCGCAATGAGGTAGGTATCGTCTCCTACTTCCAATTGACTGGGCTCGCCGTGCGTGTGCGTACTTACCATCATGCTGTACCATGTCAAGCCGCCAGCAGACGTAGGTACCTGCAGTCTGTATTGCCTGTTCCGTCTTCCCACAGGACGAGGACGGCGGCGTGTTGCTAGGTCCAAAATACAATACTCTGCTCGGACGCACAAGGTACAGTACATTGCGGGAAGAAATACCAGCATGTATGCGCGCGCGCAGATAGGACACTCTTCACGGTACGGCACGGCACGGTCACGCGATTCGCATTGGACAATCAATTCATTCATTCATCCATCCATTCACTCGGCCCTAGAATGAAATTTGTGCGTGCGGTCACGCCATCATCCTAGCCATCTCCCTCTCACTCACGCGTCCGAACCCCATCTTTTCAGCCTCGCGTCTGATCTCTTCCCACAGACCCACACCTTGCCCCTCTTCTTCGGTGGTGTCCGCGCTAGGAGGCCCATGCCCCTCGGGCATAATAAAGCGATTGATCAGGTGCGTAGCGCCATTCAAGTGCGGGATATCACCCAGTATGACGGGCACGCCCTGCACGAAGATGCGCGTCTGGCGGGGGCCTGCTTCGAGGGGGAGGGGGTGGAAGTGGAGGATCTGGACGTGGACTTGCTCGAACTTCGAGTTCGAGGAAGAGGAAGAGGACCAGGAAGAGGAAGAGGAAGGATGCCCTTCTTTGAGCTTCGGAAGGACAGAGTCGAATGTATAGCGCGTGATGTTGAGCTTGTTCCCTGGTGGGGGACCGGGGAAGTGCCTTGCTTCGGGTTCGTGGTGGTGGTGGTGGTGGTGCTTGCCGTCGTACTGGTACTGATAGTCCTTCAACAGCGCGGCGTGGGCCATCGTCCCGAGGCGGGGCACCTCAATCGTCTCTGTCACACCTGCGTGGCCTGCATCGTCGTCCTCCTCCTCCTCCTCCTTCCCGTGGGACTGGCGCACGTGGTGCACCGAGTCGGCGTAGATGATATCGTGCGGAATGGCATGGAGCATCAGGAGCTTACCGAGGAGTTCCTCCCCCCCGGGAGAGAAGAGGTACGCTCTGAATGCAAAGGGGAGGTGGTTCCATGCGATGTTGGAGGGTACAAAGAGCGTGGACGCAGGGCTGCCCTTCTTGGAGCTAAAGGGCGCGTGGGCGTGATGGTGGTGGTGGTGGTGATGGTCGTCGTCGTGCGAGTTGAAGTGTTCACCACCCTCGTGCAAGAAGTGCTTAGGGTCGTTGGGCGTAAACATTGTGCTCGCCCCGTCGCTACCATTGTGACTTGGGAAATTCGGCAGAGGCAGCGCGACGTATCCCTCTGCGCCGACTTTTTGCAGTGCGCTGGTGAGAGTGCTCACCTCGGGCTGTGCCCAGAAGAGGCCCTGTAGGATGGAAGGCGGCTGCCAGATCGGGTACTTGACCGCGTGGAGCACGCCATTCTTGAGGTGCACATCAGGGTATAGCACCGGCGAGAAGAAGTTGAGGTACAACCCAGGAAGGGGAAAGGGCGGCTTTCCGACGCGCACACGCAGGGGAAGCCCGTCGTTGAGGTCGCCGAGGATAGCAGCTGCTTTGCCAGTGACACTCAAGCGGGTGCCCACCGTCGAGTTCTGGATGAGCTCCGTGGAGAGGACGGGCGATGGCGAGTCGACGAGGTGGTATGCTAGGACGGCGTCGATGAAGTACGCGAGGCGCTTGCGGCGGCGTTCCTTGTCGTCGTCGTCGTCGTCGTCGTTCTCTGGCGCGGCGGCAGTGGCTGCCTCCAATGCATCGATCTGGGCTTCGATCATTGACCAGACGGAGAGGGATTGCGCTGCGGCACCCGAGGCAAAAGCGTGCGAGTCCAGCGAGTCAAAGTCAAAATCGAGTGTACGCTCGTCGTGATGCTCCTTGTGCCAGTTAACGGGGGCAAAGATGGTCAGACCTTGGACTCCAGCACTGCCATTCAAGAGCTGCTTGGTTGCGTCGCTGGAATACTTGACGGCCTTTGCCAGCTGGGAGAAGCGCTCGTCAGTGGTGATGACATCGTAGATTGTCTTGTCGCTCGCGTCGTATCCCAGTGGTTCGTGCTGGGGTGCACCTGAGAGGAGAGAACTAATGGGTGCGAGGAAACCTTGGAGCCTAGAAGAGAACCAGGAGGGAAGGGCATTGATGGGTGGCAGCGAGGACGAGGTGGCGTCCAGGACTGACTGCGCGGGGTGCTGTGAGGGTGCGCCAGCTGCGGGTTGTGCGATTTGTGCCAGGCCAATGAGGGCCAGGCAAGAGGCCGGATGGAAGACCTTCATGCTGCAAAGGAGGTGGTGCTTAGATGTGCAGGCCCGACGGTTGCGATGGATGCAGTGTAGAGACGGGAGACAAGAGGGTCGTGATCCCTGTTTTGCTCTTCCCATTGGTTGTAAATTTGCACCCGCCACCCTCACTCTATTCTGCCCCAACCCACCTGCTGAGCAATCCTGTTCATCTTAGCGCCACCGCTGGCCACTCTGCACCGTGACCTTACGCAGCGCTTGTGCAGTGAACTGCTCCCGGCCCGCCGCCACGACTCCGATCGGAACCTTTGTCAGCTCGATACGCCAAGGTCTTACAATACCGTCGCTCAGTCGCTCGTCATGCTGACCACTTTACTCATCATCATCCCCGCCCGCTTCTCTCGGCCCGCTCGCTCCCCGCCACGCCACGCCTTAGTTGTTCCTCCACATTTGCGCTTGCCTTGAACCAAATTTCTCGCACGGGCCTCCGTCATGGGACGAGGGTGGGGGCAGGCGTCTCGGGACCGGTCTCCACCTGACCATGAGCATTGAGGCTGGTTGAGTGTGGTGTGTGTATTGTATCGAAAGGGCCTTTCTTCTCGAAGACAGTGAGTGTCCCGTGTGGTGTGTGGCGTGGGTGCTTGCGGCCTTCCACGTCTTGGGCCGCGCCTGTGTGCCTACGCGGCGGCTCAACCCAGTCCAGGCAAACTAAACTTACGAGGTCAGTGCCACATGGAGCTGAGCCAAGCCTCCCTATGGCCGTCTCCTGTGAGTAAGTACATACATAGTCCGTGTCATTATCATGGTCGTCGCGCTTCCTTTGTTAGTCCCCAGGCCCCCACTCTCCCACTCCGCTCCCTCCCGGCGTCTTGTGCAGTCCCCTGCTGCGCCGGGGCTTTTGCGTGCATCGGATGCAGGCGCGAGGTTGCTCTTTGCTTGCTTTACTGCGGTGACAATCTTGGCACCCGGCATTGACACCTCGACCTTTTGGCACCGCCCAACTGTTCACACACCGCGCAAGTAAATACTTACGGCCCGAGGCGATCGCATGCCGCTACCTGCTTGCATCGGCACGATCCGGATAGCCTTCCCGCTGTAGGTCCTGGACTTTAAGCAAGGGTCGGTTCCCACGTCAAACCTTCCTTCGTAGACCGCACAGGGCAGTAGGGATGCTTCTTCTCGCGAATGCAGGTCAGAATCAATTCGCCGTAACGACCCTCGGGGCGTCATTGCTCAGCGCTCAGCACTCAGCGATCATTGTAACGCAGATCGAGAAGCTCAAAGTTCGCGCAGGGGTACGCTTAGTCCCGGCGTTCAGACTCGCACGAGACGGCTGCTGTTTGCAACGAGACTCTTACCGCAGTGCCCATACCGTATCTGCCACGCCGAATCGCCCAAGATCGCTCGGAAGCAGCGACAAGCTTCGGGCGTCGAGAGCGGAAGCGCCGGTCGCCGGGAGTGCGTCGGCCCAATTCTTTGCCGATGCAGCTGGGCGCATCACCCTACCTTCTTCTTCTTCTGCTTCTTCCTCTGCTTCGTCTTCCTGCACAAGCGCTCAGACATAGTCCCCGGCCGCGCAGTCGCCTCGATACGCTTGTGTCTGGGGTGTAGCGATCGGCCGCCTATTCCCCACACGCTAGGTCGGCGTCCAGCATCGACGTCGGCCACGAAGACTTTCACGGGGGTTACAGTCGCACACACATCAGGCCGAGGCTACCTGTTGAGGATAAAAAGGCATGCCTACCCGCCCCTCCTCGGCAGCCGTGATTCTCCTCACCCCCCTCTCCTCACTTCACTCCACCGCATACCACTTCTCTCGCACTTCTCTCTGCTGGTCAGAAGAAGAACATTTACACCACACCCCCGACTGTTGAGCAGCCAATTTCATTCCCACCCCCTCCGACTTTCCCCTCACCGCCTTGACCTTTCCATCTCTTCGTTCTTCGTTGCCCTGCGAATTGAACCTGCCAACCATGAAGCTCACCGCAATCACCGCTGCTCTCATCCTCGCCTACGCTGGCACAGCGAGCGCCGCCCCCGTTCCGCAGACTGGCCCGGGCGTGGGCACTCCCCTGCTCCAGCAAGGCGTTGATGCGGTCAGCGACAAACTGCACGCCTGGGCCGACGCACCCAAACAGGTGTTCGGGCAGGTCGGTGAGTGCTCGAGAGGAGCAGTGAGCACGAGAAGCCGCAGCTGCGTCTCTGACTATGCCCCCACATTCCCCGCTCCCCCGCGCAGAACAAGCCTTGAAGCAGCGCGACGACGACGCAGAATACTACATGTACCGTCGAGGCCGCCCTGGCTCGAGCGGGGGCAAGGACACGGGCGCAGGTTCAAGTTCAGGCACCGGTGCAGGTCGAGGCGGGGCAGGAGGTAGCAGTCCACCAAGCACTCCTCCCGGCTCTCCTCGCCCCGGCTCGGCCTCGGGCTTGTACAGCCCCATCTCCGACTCGCAATTCGGCCCCAGCAGGTCCCCCTCGCCATTTGGCAATCGCCCCGGTGGGGCTGGCATGGGTGCGCCTCCTAACCCTAGCCGAAACAGTGGGCCCTCCTCGCCTGATATGGACCCATCGCGCGCAGCTATGCCCAATGGGATGCTCGGCCCGCAGAGGGGCGGCCAGGGAGGCGCCCCGCAGAGACCTACCCTGAACACGGGGGTGGCAACCGGCACAGGCACAGGCGCAGGCACAGGCACAGGCTCAGGAAGGGGAAACACCCCATGGTCCCCTGCGCCTCCACCAGGCTCGCCTTCCCCTCCCCCGCCTTACAGCGGAGCGCCAAACTACTCGCCTGGTACGGATCATACGGGTGCGACCAGGCCCGGCAACCAGGGGGGCTCCCCCGCTGCGTAAGTAGGCGTACATAGGAGACTGTACCGTTGTAGGGACCTACGCACGCGCAAGCGCCGCACCTGTCTCGTCCGGGCTACAGTGAACATTCGTTCTACTTCAATGGAAATAGAGAGATCATTGTGTCGGTGCGCGTACCTGTCTGTTGTCGAGAGCGAGAGCGAGTGCGAGTGCAGCGGAGGAAGGAGTGCACTCCGAGGCGAGGCGAGGGCCAAGGAGATCCGTGCGCGCCGCCAGCCATCATTCTATTTTGTTACCTATGTGCATTGGCTAAGTACCCGACCCGCCTCACCCCCACTCTCGGCTTTCACGCTTTGCGGGGAAAGACTGCCGTGGCGGGCCGAAACGTCAAGAACGGGAGTGGCGGTGTTCTATCTTTGCGCTGTGCCGGGGAGTCTACCGACAGAGGACTGGGACTGGGAAGAAAAGGAGAAGACAGAGCGCTGAGGAGGGCGGCGCCGGGGGCGGGGGGCCCCAGCGTATCATCGCACGAGCCTCTCCTCTTTGGTCTTGTATGGCAAGGGGAGGGAGGAGGGGGAGGGGGGGGGGGGGGCCTGACAGGGGGGGCCTGGGGTCGGCGCATCAAAGGCCCCCTTCGCTTTCGCCCCCCCATTTCGTCCCGCCCGAAATCAC
>RRYC01000201.1:0-18374 GCA_004016185.1 Quambalaria eucalypti
CCACACTCGAGCACGGCAAACTGTGCCCCCTCATCCCCCTCCCCCCCCCCCCAAAATCTGTCCTCCCACCCCCCCCCCCCCCCCCCCCCCCTCCTCCCTCACATCTCTACAGGTCCGACTGACCCTGAAACTTCTCACGCACCCCCCAACTCTTCTCCCATCCCTGCCACGATGGCCAAGGGCAAGGGCAAGGGCAAGGCAACTGCCAAGGCGGCAAAGCTTGCCACACCCACATCTCCCATCAAGACCACAGACGCTTCTACACCAGCCATAGAGGATGCCGCTGCAGACGATCAGCAGGCCAATGGCGCCTCGCTGCCTAGCCAGGATTCCAAGGAGGACCTCGAAGACTTGACCGACCTGCCCAGCGACGACGAGGAAGCCGCCGCCCCCGCCTCTGCCAGCAACGTCGTAGTGTGTGTGCGCGTCAGACCCGCTCCAGAGGCGCAGGCAGAGGGCGAGAAGCCATGGCAGCTCGATGTCCAGCAAGCATCCATCGAAGCTACAGAGCAGCATCCATCCATCGCCAAGCGTACGGGGTCTTCTGCTCCGCCACCCAGCGCCAATTTGAACCCTTCTGCCTCGATGAGCTTCTTGGCGGAATCGGCGTCCTCGGCCAATTTGGGAGAAACCTACAAGTTCAACTTTGACTCTCTCATCTCCCCCGAGGTGACCTCCCTCGAACACTTGTACAACGAAAACATCTCGCCCGTCGTCTCGGGAGCTGTCCAAGGCTTCAACGGCACCGTGTTTGCCTATGGCCAGACGGGAAGCGGAAAGACGTACACAATGAGCGGAGGCGGAGGGGAAGAAGGTATCATTGCCCGCGCAATCAACGAGGTCTTTCGTCGAGTCGAAAAGACTCCGGAGCGCGAGTTTCTTCTCCGCGTGTCCTACTTGGAAATCTACAACGAGTCTCTACGCGACTTGCTGCTGACGCTGCCATCTTCAAGTAGTTCAGCGGCCTTGTCGGGCACCAGCGAACGTCCGTCCTCGCCCATCAAGGGAGGCTACTCGCATTCCTCTGGCCCCAGCTCTGCCTCTGGTGCAGGCTCGACGCTTCGCATTATGGAACAGCCATCATCGGGGAGAATCACAATTGCGGGTCTTCGCGAGGAGATTGTCACACAGCCTGCACATGTCCTGCAGCTCCTTGCCAAGGGACAAGCCGCCCGACACCAGGCAGCGACAGACTGGAACGAGAGGTCGAGTAGGAGCCATTGTGTTGCCACCTTGACCATTGAGAGCCGCCTCAAAGAGGTGTCAAACGGCGCCGTCCGAGTCAGTGCCCTCAACCTCATCGACTTGGCGGGAAGCGAAAAGGCAGCGAGCGAAAAGGAGAGGCGCAAGGAAGGAGCCTTTGTGAGTACCTACGGCGCCCACATCTTCTGAGTGAGTTGCATCTTGCACGCATATACTGACACAATTGGCCTCCCAATACGCAAACCTCTTGTGCTCGTCTAGATCAACAAGTCGCTGCTTACGCTGGGATCAGTCATTTCAAAGCTATCAGCGGCTGCGACGAACCCGGCAGCAGCGGCACACATCCCCTATAGAGACTCCAAACTCACACGTCTGCTACAGACCTCCTTGTCCGGCAACGCGCGCGTGGCCGTTCTGCTCACCATATCGCCTCTCAGCCAGCACGCCATAGAGGGCCTCAGTACGTTAAAGTTCGGAAAGAGGTGCAAGATGATCAAGCTCAAGGCTAAGCGCGACGAAGTGGGCGAGGGAGACTCTGGCAATGAAGCTCTGCTTCGGCGGTACAAACGCGAAGTCGAACGCCTGCGAGCGAAGCTGGAGGCGGAGGCAGCATCCGCCGCAGCTAGATCCCCTTCGCCAGCCACTAGCCCCGACATCGAAGAGCTTCAAGAGCGCAAGAAGGCTGCAGAGGTGGAAGTCGAACACATGGCCGCACGCAAGGCCGAGCTGCGCGCTCAGATGGAACATCTCACAAGGCTGATTGTCACGAGCAACTCCGTTGCCGAGTACAGGAGACAAGAGGAGCAAGTACTTCAAGATCCCCCTTCGTCTGGTCCTGGTGGTGCCGTCAAGCCTTCCCCATCTACGCCACTTCGGCGAGCCCGTCTGAGCGAGTTCGGGACCCCTGGGACGCCAAAGAGCTCGATGTCGCCCCTCAAACGTGGCGGATCCATCGAGGAAGTTGCTGGCCCAGCTCCAAAGCCGTTTGCGGTAGAGTCCGAGATTGCCTCATTGCGCAAGAACCTGACGTCCGCTCTTGAGGCCAAGGACCGATCCGAGGCAGCCCGCGCAGAGGAAGCAGAAGCTTGGTCTCGCCGGATTGAGCAGCTAGAAGAGGCCCTCCGAGGGGCAGAGGAAAAGGTCAAAGAAGACGCGGACCGCGGCAGCATTCTCGCCGACAACGCAGCTCGGATCGCCACCCTCGAAGAGCGTCTCCAGATCGAGCAGGCTTCTAGAACCGCTGACGAGGAGGCGGGCCAAAAGGAGCGCGCGCTTCTGAGGTCACAGCTCGACCAGCTCCAGACGGAATTGAATGCCGAGAGGCTACGGAGAGAGGCGGCTGAGGAAACGCTCAAGAAACGACCCGAGACGGAAGAGGAGGTCACTCAGCGCGAATTTGACGAAATCGTCAAGCCTGCTCGCGATGCCGAGGCGGCCAAGATGGGCAATTCACCACTTTTGCAAGCTGCGGCAGCACTGCCACCCAGTGTCAGTGCAAACGGAACATCCAGCGCAACAGATGATCAGCTTGCGGCACGTACAGCAGAGCTAGACGAGCGCGAAGCCCAGCTAGCACAGCGAGAGGACGAAGTCCGTCGCCTTACAGCGGCTGCGAAACAGCCAAGTCCACCCCCTGCCAGGCCGCTGCCTGTCCCGTGCACTCATCAGATTGAGATCGACGCCTTGCGAAAGAGCCTCGCAGACCAGGAATCCAAGGTCGAATCGCTGAGCGAGTCGGTCGCAGAAGAACGGGTCAAGGTCGAGTCTCTGAGCAAATCTCTCGCAGACGAGCAGGCCAAGGTCGAGTCCTTGAGCAAGGCTCTCGCGGAAGAGCAGGCCAAAGCCAAGGAAGCGACGGCGTCGACGACATTCAATCGTCTGACGTCGTCCCCAAGTAGCTCTGGCAAGCTGCGCGAGGCTTTCTGGAGAGCTGAAAGCACGACACCGACAAAGGCCTCTTCGAGCACAATGAGCATCTTCGGCAAGCCCACTGCAGCTCTCAATCGGGGCGGATCTGTGCGGGAGTACCGTCGCTATCAAGCGCCGATGGCGTCCTCGCCATCGGTAACGGGGAATGTCAGCGGGAGTGGATCGCCGCCATCGATGACGAGTTCCTCATCGCGTTTGGGCGCTCTATCCCTGGCAACGCCTGCAGCGGCGTCGAATGCCATGGCCATTGAAGCGGCTGTCAAGGCGGAGCGGGAGGAGATTGAGCGACTGAATGCCGTCATTGGCAGCCAGCGCTCGCTGATGGCTGATTTGGAACACAGCGTAGGAGAGTGGAAGAGCAAGATGCGGTCGCAACAGGACATCATCAAGCAGCTGATCGGGGGCGGTGGCGGTTGGACCAGTTCCGAGGGAGACGCATCGATGCCGCTCTCGGCTGCGGGGCTGCGTGAGGAGGAAGTGGCGCCGTCGACCAAGGCTGCCACGCCGCCGCGTCGCCAGCTACAACCGCTCCGCAGCAGTGGCTGTACCTCGAATGGTGCAGAGAATTTCTCAAAGCGGCGAAGCGCTTTCCTCGGCTCTTCCGAGGGAAAGTCTGAAGCGATGATGACGGGTGCCAAGGGCCGGGGCGGGAGCTCTCAGGGCCTTGGTTCCAGCGGCCCGTACTACGGTGCGCATACATTCAATCGTCCCCCAGGCAGCGGAACTGGCGCAAATGGGGTCATGGGCTTGGGCGTCGCAGCTCCATCTTCGCCAACCAAGGGTTCTGGCCTGTGGAGCAACGCGCATCCCGATCCTCTACCCCTTCCGGCGAACTTGACACCCAGCAAGGCAAGGCGCGCGAGGCGCATCACGATTGAGCACGAGCTCGAGAAGATTAAAAACTCGAGTCCGAGGGTGGACGAGCGTACGCGGGAGCTCTTGGACGGAAGTTCGAGTCCAACCAAGAAGACGGTGAGCAAGTGGAGCGATGACCCCGAGAAGACGGCGTCAAAGGAGTGGTACATCTGAGCCGAGGCTGAGGTTTTGGATGACGTTGACCGTCGCTCCGTGCCCTGTACATTGTCATTTTCCCGTCTTGACCATTGCTCGCGTGACCGCCCCCATCCCCTCTCTTCTATGTATGCTATCTTCCGCCCCATCGACTCACCTATTGGTGCTGCCTCTTCGACTACGTCATGTCATGTTCGCATTTTCCGCTGTTTCTGCTTTGCTTTTTAGGTCTTCATGTATCCTTTTCCGACGCATTTTCCGACGCACTGAACATTGGGACCTTGACTACAATGCACAATACTTTCTCTCTCTCTCTCTCTCTCTCTCTCTCTCTCTCTCTCTCTTGTGCCGGCGTGGTCCGGAGCCGAAGTCGCGTCCTCTCGCCGCCTCGCCGCCGCGTCTCGCCCGCCAATTTGCCCCGCCCACGCCTTGGCCCGCTTCCCGCCCTCGCCTCGCCTTGGCGCGAGCAACGACGCGACCCGTATCCGGCGGGCTTCCCTCCTCGCCTGCGACAAGTCTTCTGGCGTCGCTCGAGCCATCCACATAGCCAAAAGTCTATGGAGTTCGAACAAGACAAGACGACAGAAGACGCCAACAGCGCTTGTCAGAGTATTCGACTTCTTCGTCCTCACCAGGTTGTATAGCCCTTGAGCCCTCCCCCTTCCCTTGGGCGCCGTTCCCCTTGGAAGCCTTCACCCGTGCGCACCGCGTCTCGTCGCGGGCGACGCGCGCCTTGTCCATCTTCCCATCCTATCCGACGCATCCATCCACCTCGAAGACGCAACCGAGTGATTGATTGATCGCGCGCATCCCAACCATTTCACTCTGCAATCTCTTCCAACATCCTTCGACTCTTCCATTACTCAATCTTCAATCGCCCGTGTTTGGTCCTGCATGGTCGCTGCTCGGTCGCTGCTCTATCGTAGCTTGGCCGCGATCCTCGAACGCGACGCGCCATGAACAACCCGCATCCGCCCAATGGTATGCCCTCGGGCATCAACCCGCAAGCGCTACAGGCTGCCATGGCGCAGATGAGCCAGCAGCAGCAGCAGCAGCAGCAGCGCTCCATGGCTCAACAACCAGGAATGGCACCTGGAGCTCCGATGCAAGGCCTGCCACCCGGCATGTCACCGGTCATGTTTCAGCAATTTCAGCAGCAGCATCAACAGCAGCAACAGCAGCAACAGCAACAGCAACAGCAACAACAACAACAGCAACAACAACAGCAACAACAGCAACAAAATCCGACTCCACATCAGCAGGTCCAGTCGAATATGCCTGGGATGAATCGACCTCAAGGCGGTGTACCCGCGGAGAGCAATGCCGCGCAAGGCCAAGGTGGAGCTCCTCCGCCGCCAATCCCTGCCGGGTTGACGCCTGCAAATGCCGTCTCAATGGTTAATGTAAGTTCTTCTCAGCGATTCCCTCTTTGCGATGGCCCCTCACCTTGGACTCTCTCTCTCGTCTATCTTCCCATTCTCACCCAGGCGATTCGGCAAAATATGTTTGGGCTGCAAGCGCAATGGGCTACCACAGCTGCCGAGCCAGATGGACCAGCAAAGCTCCAAGAGCAGCAGCGCTTGGCAGGAGAAATGAAACGCCTCAAGAACATGCACGACCAGCTCGTGGGAGTCATCCGAGGACAAGCTCAGGTTCGGCCTCATGGACAGGCACCCCCGCAGCAGCAGCAGCAGCAGCAGCAGCAGCAGCAGCAGCAAGCTCAACAGCAAGCTCAGAATTCACAAAGCCCCATAAATCAGCCAATTGGCCGGCAGCCGCAGGGACAGCAACCACTCTCTGAGATGCAGTCGGGTGGAATGCCGATGGGCATGCCTGCTGGACAGAATCCGCAATCTCAACAGCAGCTGCAACCGCCGCAACAGCAGGGCCTACCGCCCGATAATCCGCAGCACCAAGCTCAACTCGCTGCACTACAAGCATTCGCTCAGCAGCAACAACAACGGCAGCAGCAGCAGCAGCAGCAACAACAATCGCAGCAGCAGCAGCAGCGCCCGGGACAGCAGCTTCAGCCACGGGGTCAGGGGACGCCAAAGCAGGTGCCCATGGGTCCTCCAATGGGCCCGCCCCAGGGTCAGCAGCCTCAGACTCCAGGCGCAGGCCCCTCGGAAGCAGTACCTCCAGGAACAATGGATAACCAGAATCAGCAGCAGAGGCCGCCACAGCAGCCTGGGCAAGGCGGCGGGTCATTTGCCGTTCCTCCCGGGCTGGCGAACCCCGAAACCTTCTTGGGAACAGTCAATGCCTTTATGCTACGGCGTGGAACACCCTTCCCGCCTGGCACGGTGACTACCTTCACCGCCCCCGCAAATTCTGGCGCACCTGGCGAGCTCAGAACGCTCGAGATGAACACAATCTTTGCTACCGTCATGACCTTTGGCTCGTCCACACGGCTGAACAGCGCTCTTGCGCCGCCCAACATGCCCAAGACTCCGGAAATTCGCCCAGGTCTGGCAGGCTGGATCATTTGTGCCAACAAGCTCGGCCTTGCCGTCGCGAACCCTGACCCAGAGGGCGAGGGCAGGCGAGATCAGGTTCCGACGCCTTCACAAGTCGCTGAGCGGTTGAAGAACTTTTACATGGAGCGCTTGGCGCCTTTTGAAGAAGTCTGGGTGAAAAGATTAGGAAGCCAGTCGCAGCAGGGACAGCAGCAACAGCAGCAACAGCCGCAACCTCCTCAGCAGCCACAGCAGTCGCAGCAACCTCAACCCCAACAGCAAGCGCAGCAACAGACGCAGCAGCAGCCACAGCCACCGCAGCAATCCCAGCAGCAGCAGCAGCACCCGCAGCAGCCACAACCTCAGCGCCAACAGCCCCAGCAGCCACAACAGCCCCAGCAGCAGCCTGGCCCCTCGCAGATGCCTCACGGTCCCATGGCAAATCAGCCACAACCAGGACAACAGCAGCCTTCTCAACCGTCTCAGCGGAATCCTTCTCTACCAGCGGGCGCTCAGCAATCGCCCCAAGGCCCTCCCGGGACAGGCCCTCAAGGCCAAGCGCAGCCTCCGATTCTGCCACAGCACCAACAAAAGCTGTCTCAACTTGCACAGCAATTGCAGAGACTGGTTCAAGAAGGTCACTTGTCACCGGAAGATGCCCGTAACCGATTTGTTCAGGCTCAGGCGACCGCTCGGGCGTTTGCCGCCGGCAATGTACAGCAGGGTTCGTTCTCTCCAATGCAACCTCCAGCCCAGCAGCCGCAGATTCCGCAACAACAGCAACAGCAGCAGCAGCAGCAGCAGCAGCGACAACAACCGCAGCAACCGCAGCAACCGCAGCAGCAGCCTTCCATGCAGGTCCCTCCTCCCCAGCAACCACAGATGCCTGCTGCCCCAGCGCAACATCCTCCGGAGCCAGTGCCCGCGGCTATGCCGGGACCGATGCCGACTCTTCCTGCCGGCCCTGTTCCCCCCTCTCCCGCTTCGGTGTCCGAGGAGCCCAAAGGTAGGAAGCGCGCAAGAAAGAGTACCGGCACAGCAAAAGCCTCCACTCCTAAGGCAGCCCGGAAGGACAAGGATGACACCCCGGCAACTCAAGATCGCAGTCGTCAAAGCTCCATGATTGCGCAGAGCCCTCAGTCAGAGGCCATCGCCAACCAACCAGGCGGCCCCGGCCCCGGCCCCGGACCTCAACCCCCACTAACACCCCGGACTGCGATGCGCATGCTGCAGCACGGCAACCTCAGTCAGATGCAGCAGAGCGCTGCTCTTGCTACCGTGCGCGCTGGTGGCGCTAGTGCTCCCGGTCCGCCCAGTGCAGGCCCGGTACCACCGGGCCCTGCACAAACGGAGACGCCTTCGCAATTTTCCCAGCCTCCTGCAGAGGAAGCGCATCCGACAAAGTTCAAAGTCGAGTATGTGCCTTTGCGGAGAGAGGTGCGGACGCATGGCGGCTGGGATCTTGACCTCGTCGAGGCTGAGCTAGGACCACTCGCCAAGGGCTATGGCAAGCAGCCAAGAACCATTCGAGAGCTGGGCGTCGTCGACATTGCTGCACTCATCTTGTCGCTACGGTCACGCCTCGAGACGGAGATGTCGTATGCGCTCAACTCTCTCCTGATCCTATCATCTGGATCGGGAACAAGGCCCGACACCTTTTCCCTCAAATTGGTACACTGTGGCGATCTGCTCCAGGAATTGCTCGAGCTGCTGGAAGAGTCGGCCTTCCTTGCTGACGACGAAGACGAAGAAGAGACTCCAAGCAAGCCGGCGCCATCTCTATTTAAGCTCGAAGGCAGTACCCACCGTGATTGGGTCGCAGACGTCTTGATCGAGGAAGAAAGGCCGCGCATGTCACGCAGAAGCCAGAGGTCGCAGCAGCGAGCTTCGTCGGTGCCGGAAGCCAATACGAATGCGAGCGCGTCTGTCGGGGACAACGACGACGAAGTACGGGCTAGCTCGGGAGAGCTCGTGGAGAAGCCTTCCGCGCCGCCAGGCGAAGACGAATACCGAGCAACCGTTCGCGAAGATCGCCAACTGACGCGGCGGGCCGGCATGGCGTTGACCATCCTGGACATACTGCGGAATTTCGCAATCATGCCCGAAAATGCCGATTACCTGGCAAAGAACAAGGACCTGCTGATTTTGCTCGGAGATCTGGGTGCGCGAGCTGGCGACTACCACTCTCCCCGCCCCGTCTTCACGCCGGCAGAGAGCCTGCGCGTCAAGAAGGACGTGCTCTTCATCGTCTCGAGCATCACGGGCCCTTCGCTGAAGCTGTCCAGGCTGTCGTCGGTGACGGTAGCGCAACTCTTCGATCTCTTCTGCTCATTTATACTAGACGGAGGCAGCATCGAAAAGCTCGCCGGCCTGCTGTTTACAGATGCGCCGCCGCCGCCCGGTGTTCCTCCTCACCTGGCCCCGCGCCAACCCCCTATCCCGTGGGCACCACGTGTTCCACACTATGCCGACATGGCTCTGGATGGGTTTGCACGGTTCGCACAGCCGGATGGAAACCGCAAGGTGCTGAGCAAGCTCCTACCCGAGGAGACTGTGTTGCAGCTCGCGTTGCAGCTTGTGCGGATGCTGCCCTGCTCTGAGCTGGACTTCAACTTGTTCCGGACCGAAGCGCGGCTCTCGTATACAGAACACATTGCAATGTGCCTCTACGACATCGTCTTCCTGGCGCCCGCCAAGACGAAGCTGAAGCTGCGCAGCACCGTCGGGTGGGTGGGCACAATCTTCCGCGTGGTGAAGCGGACGTCAAAGCAAGGTGGGCAGGCAGCAAACTTCACGCAAAACCCGTTCAGCTGTCTCATCTATCGGCTGATTGAGACGCTGAAGCTCATCGATGATGCACGGGATATGTTCAATCAGCCAAAGCTGATGAGCTTCTCTTCTGACGACGCTGGCGAAGGCGCCAGTGGAGCCAGCCCTGACGGCGAGTCGGTGGCATCGGGTGCGTCTAGCAAGAGGCGTGCGCCGCTGCTCGCCTCTGACGAGAGCGAAGTCTTCAACTTGCTGGCGATGCCCGGGCTGGATCCTGTGCTGGTGGGTCATTTGAGTGGGATGATTTCTGCTTGAGGGGTCAAGTCGCGCGCGGGGAAACAGGACGCATTGTAGCTTGGACCGACAACCTCTCATGTACTACTACTATCACATCACCAAGTTTCCTGGACTGGTACCGTGTTGCTCTTGCAAATCGATCCGGTTCATGTCTGTCTTGTCTACCTGATCATCGTCTGTTGCCTCGGACTTTGTCACTCTGTCACGACACCCACTGCGAGAAATCCAGGTGGCCCAAGCTCCCTCGCGCCTCTTTGCGGTGGCGCCGTGTTGGACCGCGTGGAACTGGTGTCACGTGACGTGGCTGCACGGGGTTGCGGGTGGCCTGACCACGACGCATCGACTCGACGAAAGCTGTTTGGGTTGGGCCAGCGTAACGAATGCAATAGCTGGCTTGACACCCATTGTTACCATCCCAAACTCCTTTTCTTGGCCTCTCTCCTGGGACGATTCACACACAAGCACAAACACACTACAACGCGTCATAACTACAGGCCGGCCGCAGCTGCGGAAGTCGCCCTCCCCCCTCCCCTAATATCTACCACAGAGCTGCGCGCTCACTCGTGGTCGAAGCATATAACGCCTCGAGGCCCGTAGCGTGGAAGGCTCTTGGATTGCGCTCGTCTGATTCATCCCCCGCAGACGCGAAACGGACCCTGTCACCACTGGCACTACCAGCATTGATGGCTGTCGAGCCCTGGTGTCTCTCGAGTAGTGCATAGAGCACAACTAAGGGAATCATTCCGTCGCAACGATGCCGACGCCGTCGTATTCCTTGATAGATGGTGGGTCCGGTACCGCCTCGTCTTCGACGTCGCCCTTCTCCACGTCGCATCTGCACCTCATACACTCCGAAATCCTCTCGGTGACCACGTCTATTCGCAAGTACTCTCGCTATTCATCGGCTACGTCGAGCTTCGCCTTCCCATCATCTAGCTCTTCATCATCTTACAATGTCCCATCCAGCTACCCAATTCCCCTCGGCTCTTACCCTGCCTCGCTTTCCGGAGCTGCGCTCGCGCAAGCTCGTCGCAAACTCGCGTCCTTTGGCGCTGAGCACTCACACAGCGACCCCAGCAGTGCTAGACCAATAGGAGCAGAGAATGGCGACGAATCTGGCAATGGCCTCAAGTCAGCCCTGAGCGCAAGGGCAAGAGAGACTGCTCCCGGTGAAGCAGACACCAGCGGTATGCGCAGGGCCAAGGGCGAGCTACCGCAACCGCTCGAGCCCACTGCTTTGCTCAATGCATTCACGATATTGAGGGCTCAGCTCAAAGAGCATCCTGGTATGTTCCTCTCTCTCTCTCGCTCGAACGCACCGGCAGCGTCGCGACTGAGACTGACGAGCGCCCTGCTCACTTCCACGCCTCTGCCTCCTGCTGTCCCTTCCCTCCTGTCTCCTCTGCAGATGTATCCACATTTCCTCTGCCTTTGCTCGTCGCGCCGTTCCTACACGTAATCCTCTCCCCAAAGGTCTCGGCTCCGATCACATCTGCAGCCCTACAATCGATCAACAGGCTGCTCGTCTACCAAGTCGTACCTCTCCCGACTTCGGCCTCACTCGATGTGCCAGCTCATCTCGAGTCTCCACCCGGGTTGCGCCTCGCCGTGGCGGACATTGCACGGGCAGTGTCCCATTGCCGCTTCGAGCCATCGGACCCGTCGGTAGATGAGCTCGTCCTCTTGAGGATCTTGGCGGTGATGAAGGAGCTTGTATGCGGAACGCGCCAGGTCGAAGCCGACGGTCAAGGCCTCACTCTGGCCGATCTGCTGTCAGACGAGAGCATCTGCGAAATGATGGAGACTGGCCTGAGCATGTGCTGCCAGACAAGACTGAGCGGTGAGTTGGTTGTCTGTCTCAATGCCGCGAACGAGCGCTATTTGCGTCATACTTGAGCCCTCGCTCACTTCTGCATTTTCCCCTCTTCTCGCCTCGACAGACCTGCTGCGGAAGACTGCAGAGCAGAATCTGCTACCAATGGTTCGCCACATTTTCTCTCGTCTACCACTGCTTTCGCTCCAGGCGGATGAGAAGTATGCCGCGGAGCATGATATTGCTCCTGACCACACTTCACTGGCGGCAGACGACGTGGAAGAGGTTGTTTCGGCTGCCGATCCGGACGAGAAGCGACTGCGCAGAATGACGATGCCAGACCCAGGAGGTTTGCTCGTTAACCCGGCAAGCTCCGATTCGGAAGCTCAAGCCCAGGCTCTTAGTACCGCTGATGATGATCAAGAGGAAGAAGAAGAGGGAGCAGCGAGTGCCGAAAGTGGAACGCAGGAGTCGAATGCGGCACAGGCAGAAGACAAGTCACAAGCCGGCCCTCATTCGGGGAACTCGCTCGAAGTGCAAGGATACGACCTTTCAGAAGCCGGTACCAAAGGGACGGCAGCTGCACCGACGACGGCTGTCGCAGCACCTACTTCCGTCCACTCAAGCGGTCCTGCCGTAGAGCCCTTCTCTCTGCCCGCCATCAAGGAATTGCTGCGCGTCCTCATTTCTCTGCTCGATCCTCAGTCGGCTTCTCACACAGACTCAATGCGTCTAC
The DNA here is from genome assembly GCA_004016185.1 of Quambalaria eucalypti. Lineage (NCBI taxonomy): Eukaryota > Fungi > Basidiomycota > Exobasidiomycetes > Microstromatales > Quambalariaceae > Quambalaria > Quambalaria eucalypti. The sequence goes on from RRYC01000201.1 coordinate 12,215, forward strand.
TGGGCTTGAATCTGCTCACAGCCGCATTCGAGACTGCCGGCTCTCACCTCTCCAGGTTCCCCTCGCTCCGATCACTGCTTCAAGACACCGGCTGCAAGTTCCTCTTCCAGTTGTCGCGGGGTGACAGCTTTGCCATCTCTAGCTACGCTACACGCAGTATATGCACCCTCTTCGAGGTCATGAAGGAGGACCTCAAGCTTCAGTATGAGCTCCTGGTGACCTTCCTCCTCGATCGCCTCGCTCCGACCGTCCCAATGAGCCAGGAGCCTTGGAATGAGAGTCTACAAGCAATCGCGACGTCCATCCCGCAGCGCCTGGCCTCAGGAAGCAATGAAGCCCCGCCGCCGCCGCCACCACCTCCCATGCCCAAGTCCAGTGACAAGGCTCCGGCGACTGGAGACGTGCGAGACCTGACATTAGAGGCTTTGGCTCTGCTCCTAGGCGTGTATAAGCCTGGAATCGGGGTTCCAGGCGCAGAGGACGTCGAGGATCCGCTGCTGGGGCTGTTCCTCAACTATGACTGCGACGTCGACTGCGACGATCTTTATACGAAGATGATACACTACCTCTGCCGCAGTGTCTTCACATCATCCGTGCAGCTCCCAGGCCCGCCTCAAGGCGTTGCCAACAATGTTTCCATCCAGGACGGATCTCAAGTCTTTGCACTGGACATGGTCCTGTCCTTTGTCGAACGGCTGACCGCGCGGCAGGAGCAAGGCGAGGGTTACGCCCATAGTTGGCCGGAAGGGTTTCCCGCAGCGGAGAACCTGGAATTGTCCAAGAGCAAAAAGGACGCCATCTTGGAAGGGGCTCGACGCTTCAATGCCAAGCCGAAACTTGGTCTGGCATACCTCGAGCAGCAAGGGTTCATCGTCCCCGATGCTTCTGGAAGCAAGGAGAAGTCCATCGCCAAATTCCTCAAGGACTGTCCCAGGCTCGACAAAAAGCTTCTTGGCGACTACATCTCCCGGCCGGACAACCTCGAGGTTTTGGATGCCTTCATTCGTTTGTTCGACTTTGAGGACGTGCCCGTTGCCGAAGCGATGCGCGAACTGCTCGAGTCTTTCCGTCTTCCCGGTGAATCGCAGCAGATCAACCGCATCGCTGAGACGTTTGCGAAGATCTACTTCCTTTCAGCACCCAAGGACCTCATCAAGAACGAAGACGCAGTCTACGTCTTGGCGTACTCGATCATCATGCTCAACACAGATTTGCACAATGCGCAGAACAAACGCAAGATGAAAGTGGAAGACTACCGACGGAATCTCCGCGGCGTCAACGATGGGACTGACTTTGACCCCGACTTCCTGGGCAGCATCTATGAGAGCATCCGCAAGCGCGAAATCGTGATGCCCGAAGAGCATCTTGGTCAGCTAGGCTTCGAGTATGCTTGGAAGGAATTGCTTCGCCGGTCGCGGACAAGCACCAAGCTCAAGTGTCCGCGCTCCAACCGCTTTGACCGCGCAATGTTCTCCGCGAGCTGGAAGCCCATCGTCGCTTGCATTGCGTATGCTTTTTCGACCTTCAGAGACGAACACCTCCTGGAGCGAGCAATCTCGGCCTTCCGTCAATGCGCCATCTTGGCTAGCAAGTGGGGCATGGACGAGGTCTTTGACTTCATGATCGAAGGACTGGCTGCCAACACGGGCCTGCTGGATCCTTCTGGGACCCTTCCCGCCAGCGGATCGCCGAACAACGCGACTGTCCAGGTCGAGGGCAGCACTGTCACCGTTTCTCCGCTCAGTGTCAGATTTGGCATGGACTTCAAAGGACAGCTGGCAGCAGTCGTCCTCTTTACTATTGCAAATGGAAATGGCGAGGCCATTCGTGGTGGATGGACGCCAATCTTTGAGATCTTCAAGAACCTCTTTGCTTCGGGCTTGCTCTCCGAGGATCTCACGACGATGTGCGACTTCACGGCAAAGGCCTCGGCTCGCCCGTCCTTGACACAAGGCGACGGCACAGAGACACCCAAGGCTTCGCAAGCTGCTGATAGCCGGGCCCATCTCGTCTCGATTCCTCTCAAGCCCAAGAAAGCTGCCGGTGTTTCTGCCCCTGACCCGCGCGCCCAAGGAAGTGGTCTCTTCAGCACACTGAGCTCTTACTTGCTGTCGCCCTACTCCGCTGCAGCAGAGACGGCACCGCCAGATGTGACTGCCGAGGATGTGGAGTCGTCACTCTGCACTGCCGACTGTGTAGCGTCTTGCCGGGTGTCCGAGATCTACCACCAGTTGCTCGCCTTGCAGTCTAGCGAGAGCATCATCGCTGCCGTCAAGGCGCTGCGCCAACTGGCCGATCGCTTGACCTTGGGTCAGCTTGCTGCAGCCGCGGCGACGCAGCAGCAGGATGGCGTTTCTGGCAGGTCGACGCCAGTTCAGCAACCGGCAGCTCCCCGGTCGCAACCTCTACAACAGCTGCCATATGATCCACGGGCAATCTTCGCTCTTGAGCTACTTACGAACCTCACTTGTTCGGCTTCCGAGTTCATTTCGGCTACTTGGAAGGAATCAGTGGCGCATATCAGCAGCCTGCTGCAGAGCCCGCGAAGCTTCCACCCGGCACTCTTGGAGCGGGCGGTCGTCTGCCTGCTGCGCATCGTCGATGCAGGCTCGGAACAGGGCTTGTCTGCCGAGGTCGCGAGCGCCCTCGAGCTCCTGCGCGGCCTGCCAACGGACATCAAGCCGTCTCTGAATGCTTCCATTGTTGCAGGACTTCAGGATTTGCTGTGCAAGCCTCGAAGACTGCCGTTCCTCGAGTCTCAGGGCGAATGGAACGAGGCACTGTCCCTGGTCTCTGACTCCTTTTCGACACGCTCTGCCCAAAATATCGAATTGCTGTACTCGCTGGTTTCCACAATCTCGGCACTGCACCTGTCTGCCTCGAACTTTGTCTCGACAGTACAGCTGCTGCGAGACATTGCGCAGGCCGCCGATCCTGAGCCGATGCTCAAGGACATCCACAAGCGGGAAAAGCAAGGCTACCGCTTGACCTTGACGGAGAAGAAGGAACTGACAGAGTATGTGGAGATGTGCCGACAGAAGGGCCCAGAAGCCATCCGTCGCCTGGAAGAAGTACAACGCAGCATTCCTGGCATCCTGCAATCGTCCGAACACGACGCTCGGGGCGCATCGGCGGTCTGGTCGGAGTGTTGGCTCACACTCACTTCGGCCTTGGCATCGCAGTGCGTCAATGCCCACCGTCCTACACGTCAAGCAGCCCTGGCCTCGTTGCAGCAAGTCCTGCTTTCCTCCCTGGCACTGTCCCACGAAAGTTCGCCGCCCTGGGGCATCCGTCAAATCTTCCTCACGTCCTTGTTCCCACTACTGGATCACCTTCTGTCGGTATCTCCGCAAACGTTTGCGCCTACACCGCGCGAGCGGGAGCAGGCCAAGGGACAGGATTTGGTTGCGGCACCGGGGGGTCTGCTAGAGACTCGCGTGCGTGCAGTAGGCGTCTTATGCCATACCTTGCTCAACTTCCTTGGCCCAATCAGCCGTTTGCCTGCAGGCGAGATTCAGGAGCTGTGGACGCAAGTCCTCGATCTACTGGCACGGTACGCTCAAGCAGCAGGCAAGGATAAGCAGCAGGAGCCGTTGCGAGAGGCCGTCTCGGAAAACCTCAAGGGTACGTTGCTTGCGATGCGAGTATGGGACCTGCTCATGCCCCCGAGCGCGTCAGCGGATGGCAAGGAGGACACGCGGTCTCCCAGTCAAGCGGCCCTTTGGGCCATCACCGAGGACAAGGTGATGCGATTCATGCCCTGGCGCGACTTGGCTAGCATCGTACAGAGGGAAAACGACGTCAAACATACCGTTGCCGCAGCGACGGCATCAGCGGCACCGACTGAGACGCCGTCAGATGCCGGCGATGCATCTACACAGTTGCACCAGTTGTTTGGCGGTGCAATCACCGCGCAACTCCCAGCTGGGCTGGTTGATGCGTCCAACTTGCGACAGGTGCCCGACAACCAGGAGGTGCGCCTTTTCAGCGACTCGGATGTATCGTGTGTTGTCGAGGTGCTAGAAGCGGTAGACCAGCCGGACCCAGAGTCGGCGGTCAAGTACCACTTTTCGTCTCTGGCGCACGACAACGAAGCGACCTCGTCGATGGTGCTGGCGATCGCGCAGGGAGCGTATACAGCAGGCGAGGACCAGCCACCGCCACCGATGATTCTCACAGGCGTGCAGAGGGCGCGGAAAGCCAAAGCTCCGAGCGACGGCGAGGCGGCAGAAGAGGCCGAGGCGCCGCTAGATACGGTACGGATCCACCTAGCCCTGTGGCGTTTGGCGCCAAGGAAAAATACGGACTTGGTCATGTCGTGGAACGAGCCCGTCCAGTCTTCCTCGGGGGCTGAAGAAGATGCGCCTGGGAATCCGGCGGTTTCCCGGGCGTTTGTGAATGCTGCCACGACGCTGCGGATTGCGGATTGGAACTTGTTCAAGTCGTGAGGCGGAAAAGGGATGGGGTGTGGGGGGATGGGGGCAGAGGCATTGGCGGCAAGGACAGCGGGCGGGGGAATCATGACGAAGCCAAAGCGTGAGAAAGGGACGCTGCTCGCGCAGAGGGTCGATTGAGCATTGCACACATCAGATCCTTGCTGGCTGATCTCAACGCATTCAAAGATAGGAATATCATGTAGCTTTCTCCTTTCATTTGACCACGACGCTTCTGACAATGCCGGATCCCTGTCCGTTTGTCGTCTGCCGGTGGGGCGTCGACAACGAGGGTCTCGTCCAGCGTGGGGAATTTTCCACGCGGGGAAGCCTCTTGCGCAGAGTTCTTCGGTCTCTCTGGGTCCTCGAGGCGTCAGAGCCCCGGTATGGCGTGGGGAAGAGATAGGGTCTGGCGTCGGCCCCATGGGTGGGATTTCACGGCCCGTCATCTGCGCGAATGAAAGGCGGAAATGAGCGGCACATGCGCTGCAAGCCTTCGCCTGGGCGGCGCGTGAGTGCCACGGATTGCCAGTCAATTAACACGCCAATCAGACAGAGCGGGTGTGGGGAGAGGTGCGGGGTCTAGGATCGCTTCGTTGTTGGCGAGTGTGGGGATCAGGGGGCCGAGTCGAGTCGAGTCGAGCCTTTGCCTTTGCCTTTGCTTGGCTCAGCGTGCCGCGCTTTCTTCCCCGCCCCGCGCTTCGTCCGCATTCACGCGACGGGGCATTCACTCACAGCCGGCCTATGACGCACGCACAGAAGGCGACGCAACGCAGAGGAGTCCTGTACAGACGCCGGGCGCCGGCCGAGTGTCAGGCGCTGCCCCGCGCGCGCACCTGAGATCTGGTCGCGCGGATGCGGGGCGAGGCAAGGTGAGCCTGAGCCGTGAGCTTGAGCCTGGCGCCTGGCCCAGCCTGTCTGCCGCCTTCCGGGTGGAGCGGTCGACTGGCTGGCCGGCTGGCTGGCTGGCGGCCGGAGCCCGGCTGCACCGACTCACGCGCCCATCATCGAAATCAGTGCAACCGAGCGACTGAAGCCTCCGGGGGGAAAGAGGTGGTGGGCAGGGCAGAGGAGCACCAGCAACAGCAGCCAGCATCGTGGGAGGTGAAAGGGGTGTGAGACCAGGCAATCGCCCATGCGGCCTACCGACCGACCGACTGACTGACCGGATGTCCGATTGACGAGGGGGAAGGTCAAAAGAAGGCAGGGTACAAACAGCTTTCCCCGCATTTTCTCCTCTTGCTTTCCCTTCCTTCTTACCAATCATATCATCTTCGATACATTCATCCAAGCACAGCCTACTATCCACCCATACCCCTCCACCACCCACCCACTTATAATCACAATGTCTGACTTCAAGTCCAAGGCTCTTTTCCAGCAGGTGAGTGTGCGAGGGGTGAGGAGGGGTGAAGGCGGAATGGAAGAGTTCGGTGTGCGACGGCGAAGTTGCGGCACGGGCCCGATAGATGACATTGGCAGTCTCGCTGACCCTCTGTGAGCATTGATCATCGCTGCTCCTGCCTACCTACAGATCGAGGCCGGTCTCAAGGACATGTCGGAGAAGGAGAAGAAGGACATCATGAAGGTGGGTAGTGCCGACCGATTTGTTCGCAGCGCGGACAGTCTGGGCATGCTGCGTGTCGCTGGGTGGCTCAACAGGCGGGAACAGCACCGGAAAGGGGGGGGGGGGGGGGGGCGGGGGGGGGGGCCCGCCGGGGAGGTGCCCC
>RRYC01000202.1:0-10876 GCA_004016185.1 Quambalaria eucalypti
CCGGGAGGGGGTGGGTGTACCAATGTGGACCCCCCGCCAGCGCGGGGGGGGGGGGGGCCTCTCGGTTTGGGCCAGCGCAAAAGCCAAGGGGGCAGTGACCCCCGGAAAGAAGAGGCCGGCCGGGGGGGGGGGCGGGGGGGGGGGGGGGGGGGGTCAGTCAAACAGGGGATGGGGGAAACCAATTTCCCCCCCCCCCCCCCCCCCCCCGGCTTGCCCGCACTCACCGAATAGGCGTCGAGGCTGAGAAAGACGAGCTCCGGCGCGGTAAGCCAATTGGACATGAGGAGCACCAATCCAGGCAACAGGAGCGCCTCAAAAAGGCTCGCAACGGTGCGCAGCACCATGATGATGAGAAAGCTCTCTACACTGGCGAGACCGATGAACGTCGCGCGCCAGCAGACAAACGCAATGGGCATCCACTTGAGGGAGCCGACCTTGGCGGTGAGCTTCGTCGCCATCCACTGGTAGCAAAAGTTGGCGGGGAACGCAGAGAGGAGCAGCAGCTCGTACCGGAAATTCGTGGGGCCAAAGCCGTACTGCCTGTACATGCCCGCTTCCACGACGAGGCCAATGGCGCTGCGGTCCATGAGCATGAGGGAGAAAAAGGCGACGAGGACTGGAAGCAGGCGCCACAGGACTTTGCGGCGGACACGAGTCAATTCTTCGGCAGCAGATGTAGTCATCGTCGTCGACGCGGCAGAGCCGTCTTCAGCGGCGGGCGAGCGTCCGTGGTGGTGGTGGTGGTGCTGCTGCTGGTGGCCATGACCGACGGTGATGTGCACCTCGCGGGAGTGAGTCTCCGAGGGCCGACCTTGGAGTACCTGCACGGGCACGCCATCGGGGAGGATACTGGCCTGCGACTGGAGCGGTGTGGGAAAGGACCCGTCGTCCTCGTGGTCGTGGTCGTGGTCATGGTCCACGTCGGTATCCGCGCCGGACTTCTTGGCAGACTTGCTCTTCTTGGTGTCGCTGCGGTTGAGCGAGGTGAGTGGGAAGCCGTTCATCCTGAGTGCGGAGTGCGAGGTGTGAGGGGTGCCGAGGGCGCTGAGGGTGTCTTGGACGCGAGCTTATTGGCAGGCCAGGACGCAAAGGCGTTGCTGAGTTGGTGCGGAGTAAAGAGCGTCGAAAGAACGAGCGAGGAGGAGCCCACTGTAAAGAGGGTATGGGAGATGAAGCTTTCGGTCGTTGTTGTTTTAGTGAACGTCGCCTCTACCTTTAGTGCAAAGAGTGTCGAATCTATGTGGTGTGAGTCGATGACTTGGGTCTGTGTGCGACAAGCAAGCAAGCAAGTGAGAGCTCGGGACGCGAGGCAAGGCAGGAGAAGTAGCCCAACGACGGCGACGAAAGACGAAGCGGACGGGCGGGCCACAAGGGAGGCGAGAAGGATGAGCCCGACGGTGGCGCGTGGCGTGAGGGTGGGCGTGTGGTGTGGTGAGAGTGTGTAGAGGGTGAGCGACCAAGGAAGGAGCGTGCTGGGTGGCTAGGTATATGCTTTGGTGGTATGTGGTAAGTACTTGTTGGAGGGCTAGGGGAGTGATGGTTGGCAAAGGGAGAGGGAGAGGAAAGGTTCAACGGCGTCTATTGGTGGGGAAAGGCAAAGAGGAAGAAGGTGCACGCTACCAAGACGAATGAAAGGACGACGACGAGGTTGGCCAGGGAAGTCAAGTCGAGTCAAGTCGAATGAGAGTGGGCTGGGCGCGACTCCCCACGCTTACAGCAGGTCATTGTCTGTGTGCCATGAAATCAGTGGGCCACACAGGTAAGTAAAGCGAGAGTGACGAAGCCTGGTACTCTATCCGTCCACGTCGGCTATTGGGCGCCCTGCCCAGCGTAAACGGCCGTTGAGTGCCCATTTGAGCGAGCGACTGTGACAAAAGTGAGGCACGAGTAAACTAAAGCAAGGACAGGATGGGGCCCTGCGTGTGCGTGTCTCGTTGTGCGGCTCTGTAGGTAGTGCCGCCTCTCAGTGCTCAGTTAGTGAGTGAGTGAGTAGTCGATATTGACATGTCGATTGCACTGTCAAGCCTGGAGGGCCTTCCCTCTGTCCTCTGTGCGGTGGGTGAAGTGGTCGTCCTACTTTACTCCTGCGGGCCGCCCTCGCGCTCCACATCCGAGGGAGCGGAGACGCGCGCAGACGCACAGGCGCAGAGGGGGCAGAGAGCAACACCAACCGCACCGCACGGCGGATGGTCGCGTGGAGCGGAGCTCAGCCGGAAAGAGGCGAGGAAGAAACGAACATCTTGGCTGGTTGTGATTGATTGATCGTTCTTCGTCGAGACGAGACGAGACGAGACGAGCAGACACGACACACCACGACCACCACGACCACGAACCCGCCCAGCGCCCAGCGCCCACTCCCGCCTACACTCCTCACCTTCCTAGCAAAGCACAATCGCACACACCTATTGAGGGGTGAGAGGAGAGGACACGAGCCTGCGCGCGCGATATGCCCGCCCAGCGACGGCAGCAGCAACAGCCACAGCAACAGCCACAGCGACCACAGCGGAAAGCCAAGATGGCGCGTCGTCTCGACGGTGGTGCATCGTCCCCGTCCTCGTCGGGCGACGACGACGAGTCAGATGTGCCCCTCATGGACGTCAAATCCTCGCTTCGTCAGCGCCAGCGCGGCGGGGATTCCCACTCGGACTCTGACTCGGAAGGGGACGACTCGTCCTCCACCTCCTCGTCGCCCCCGCTACTGGACCTCAACACCACAGCCTCCTCCCTCCTCTCCTCGCAATCTGCCGCGCGCATGTCCCCCGCAATGGAAGATTCGCTCGACCTCCTCATCTGGAGCATCCCCTTTGCGTCGCTGTTTGTCCTGCTGGATATCATGATTCAGCAGCAGTATGCCATGCACCCGACGTTCCTCCAGGAAGTGGGAAGGATGGGTGGGACAGTGCCCATTCTCATGGCCGTCATTTGGTTCAGTGAGTGGCGTGGCGTGGGCGTGGGCGTGGGCGTGGGCGTGGCGGGTGAGCGCAGTGCACTGACTCGACTGTTCCCACCGCCCCCACACCCGCCTCGACAGCAACGATCCGCCCCCTCCTCCCTCGTCGCGCCCTCCAGTTCCTCTTCTTCACCGCATCCATCACCTGCGGCTGCACCTTTCTCTGGACCTTCCACGAGTCTCCCTGGCTCGAAGTCATGCGTCGCACACCGCCCCTCGGCGCACTCTGGATCTACGCAATCGTTAAATTGGACCTTCTCCCCTGCGTCGTGTCCGTCGCTGCCGTTGGCGCTTTTACGTGGTGGCATGATTTGCCCATTTTGTCGCATAGGATCTAGGTGGCGTCGCGCGCGTCTCCCTCTCTAGGCCAGATGCAGATGTCATTGGTAGTTCAGTATCAGTTCCAATAGTGTACAATATGCGTGCGTGCGTGTGTGTGTGCCTGGCGCTGGGGTTGCATACATGCGCGTGGGGTCACCCTCAACTCCTCCTCCCCCCTCCCTCAGCCCCACTCCCCACCGTCTCCAACCTCGCACGCACATTCCTCAACTCCTTTTCCGCCGCAATGAGACGGTTCCTCTCCCTCTCCAGCTCCCTCACTGCCTCTATACGCGCAATATCCAGTCGATCCGCCTCTGCCTGGATGGAAGCCTGGGAGAGGCCATACGTGTAGGGCTGGGCGCTGGGTGCATGCAGGGGGTAAGGCGGGGGTGGAGGTTGGGCGTCGTCGACGCCGCTGCGATGGTTGAGGCCAGATTGGAGGCGCGAGGTGGTTGGGTCTGTGAATGCCTGGGCGGGGCCAGCGGGAAGGCTGTCGGGCGGGCGGGCGGGTGCGGGGCGTCGTACGGGTGTTAGCGGGTGTGAGCGGGTGTGAGCGGGTGTGAGCGAGTTGTCAGGCAACGGTCTCTGTGCGTGCGCCCGCACGCTTCCACTCACGGAGTAGGAGGGTGCGCAATGAGCGTCTGGTAGAATGCCTCGGTAGGCTCAGGAAAGACGATTTCGTCGTACTGCCACGAGTGGACCACGGGGGGCAAGACGGGCGCGGGCGGGACCACGGCGGTTGTGTCTGCTGCTGTGTCTGCGGCCGTCGTATCGGCTTCGGCCGCTGTAGCGTCATCGCCGGCAACGTCGGTGGGGACAGCTGCCTCCGTCGCTGCTGCATCGCCTTGGCCATCCGCATCGGCACTCGCCACGGCGCTCTCCGCCCCGCCCTCCTGCTTGGGCTCAGCCATGGACGTGTCCCCATCCGCTGCGGGGGTTGCAGTTTCCTGTCCCCCCGCCTCGACGACTGCATTAGCGTCTGCGACGACCGGCGGCTGTGGCGGCGGCGGCGGCAGGGGGTTCCAAGGGTGCAACTTGAGGTAGTGAAACGTCTGCAAGGGCTTCTCTGCGCTCTCTGTAACCCAAAGGATTTTAATCTGCACCTCGAACTCGCCCCAGCCCGTCTCTGTAACTTGATACGGCGGACGGTCAATTGTGCGCACAGGCTGGGGAAACGAGTCGTGCAGCTTAAACTGGACGCGCCGTATGAAGTGCGAGATGTCGTCCTTGCCGCCTACGTGCTTGTGATAGTCTGTCTCGGTGTCGCGTCCGCGCGTGCCGATGGACGGCGTCGCAGTCGTCGTACTCGTCGTCGTCGTCGTCGTGGCCGGACCCCCCGCAGAGGGAGCCGCCGCCGCCGTTATGGTACCCTGTTGGCCCCCCTGTCCGCCGTCGTCGAGGATGTGCGTAGGAAGGGGATTGGATGCGGCCGAGCGCACAGCCACCGTCCACTTGTGCGTGTGCAGCGGGTCGGCAGATAGCTTTTCTGCGGCTGTGAGTGGCGTGGCCGTCGAGCCAATGAGGATGGGGCGATGCACGGCGATGCCCTGTGGCAGTGAGTGGGTGGCAGCGAGGGAGCGGGGTAAGTGGGTGAGTTTGTCGTCTGGACGTTGCGTCGGCTCTTCGCAGCACCCCGCCCGCTGACTCACGCGCATCCGCTTGGTTGCGGCCATTGTTTGGGCTCGCGCGAGGTCGAGTAGCGTGAGCTTGCTAGCGTCAGTGTCAGTGTCAGTGCCAGTGCGATGAAGTACAATACACAAGAGTCCAATCTGATTTCTCACTCAACTCACCCCCCGCTTGAACCTGGTCCCTGTTGCATCTGTTGCATCAACTGCACTGCTGCGAGTGAGTGGAGAGTCGCGGGGCGGCAGCGGAAGCGCGTGGGAAGCGCGACGCGGGCGGCGGCCACTCGAGCGCGGCCAACTGAACCGGGGGGTTGGCTGGGATGGGCCTCGGCCGGGAGGCAGTCGCGAGAAGAAGTGCGGGCGGAGGCGTGGGCGGCGTGGGCAGGGCGGACAGGGATGCTACCGTATTGTGCAATTCAGTTGGTAGCATCGAAGTCAGGCCGCAACAACTTGGGTCGTCTTTCCTCCGCCTTCTCTCCCCTCACCACCCGACACACACGCCCACGATGCCCCGCAGAATCCCTCAACAGGTGTCGCAAAGCATCTCGCGCATGCTCCAAGGCGGCTTCTACAAGACGCCCCCCACGTCGCACATTCCCCTCCTCTTCCACCCACCTACCCCTCTCCCACCGCAATCACCCGTACCCCGCACAGAAGATGACCTCCCACGCTGGCTCGTCCGCAAAATGCAGGATGCAAACCTCGCGGGAAGCCGCGAACGCGATCGTGCAAATAGCGTAAAAAGGATGCGTAGCCGCAAGCCCTCGATGAAGCCCAAGCCCATTGTATATCTACACGATGTAGTCCGAAGGCAGTTTTATGTGGATCACCCTTGGGAGGGGCTCAGGCCGCGGTCCGTAGCGGAAAAGGAGAAGCTCGAAGAGGTCAAACAGCCGCCGGTAGAGGTCACGAGTTTGACTTGGTGGTCTACTAATCCACAGCCAGAGGAGTGAGTGCGACCGAGGAGGGGAAGCGGCGATGGTGATGACATGGTCGCAAGCGAGCGATCATGACTATCATCTGGTCCTACGCTTGCTTTCTTCTCACCCAAGCGATGCTGACCGCATACATGCCACACACCCGCGCCCACCCGCGCCGATTGCATATATGCACCCTCATCTCCCCACCTACCCACACTTGCCCGCACGTACCCACCACTCACCGCCCACGTTGCCAGCGCCATTGCACTCACGGTCCACCTACACAAGCACCACAACCTCTCCCTGTCCAAGGCGTACCACCAGGTCCTCTCGCAGTACCACGCCCTCCGCGCCGAGCAGGAGACGGCCAGCCGGTACGCCGTCCTCGAGGCACAGGCCTATGGCGCGCGCTTCGGCCCGCAGGCACCCGAATTCGAGCAGCGGTATGGCTCCACGCCGACGTTTGCTGCGCCAGAGACGATGCGCGCCTACACACGGCAGGACCGAGCGATGCAGACGTGGAAGGAAAAGGTCGACAGTCTGTCTTCCCTCGATGGAGGGAGCGGCAGTGCGGCCCAGGCCAGTGGTGGATCCGCCAAGAAGAAGCCCCGCCTCAAGCCCTTTGTCCTCCCGCAGTGGACGGGCGGGCAGCAGTACCTCCGCTCTGGACAGGCACTCGTCCAGGGACAGAAGCAGGCGCTGGCCCTCCATCGCGAGCAGGCGCAAGAGGCCGGTGAGAGTGCAGCAGCAGCAGCAAAGGCAGAGCAGCAGGCGGCAGTGCCTGACGTGCCCGAGGGGACGGATCCGCTGGAGCTCGAGAGGGATCTCCTCTCCACGGCCATGGGCTCCCAGCAAAGGCGATGAGGTGATGAGGCGATGAGGCGATGAGTGGGGCAGGGCACAGCGCTGTCTGTATGCTACCAGATTTGCAGCTTTCGCAGCTCATTGATCAATGACATTCGCGTATCGCGCGGGCACCTAGAGTGGGCGTGAGAGTGAGCTCAACCAACCAACCCCGCCCTACTTGACCTTGTCCTGCACCGCGTCCAACCTCTTTTCCAGCCCCAACCCAACGAGCACATCCAGCAACCTCACAAATTGCTCCCTCTCACGCTCACTCCCTCGACCCTTGTCTGCCTCTTCCCCAAGCGCAGCAATCATGACATCGCGCAGCGCCTCTGCGCCCGCCTCCGCCTCCTCCCCGCCCTGGCCCCCCGTAATCAGACCCACCTCCCTTGCAAATCCCAACGCCCGCTCATCCGCAAAAGGATAGATTCCCTCCCACTGCAGCTGCACCCTCCGCATGAAGATCTCACACGCACCGGGTCCTATCCCCTTGATGCGCGTGAGGCTCGCATGGACTCTACGCTGGGCTTCTTCCGCCCGTCCCCGTCCTTGCCCCTGCGCGGCGTCCACATCGGCTTTGAGCCCCGCGAGGTTCACTGCGCCTTCCTCGCTATCCCCGCCTGCGTCGTCGCCTGCACAGAACTCCCGCACGCCCGTAACGAGTTCCCCCAACTGCCCCGCCGTCTTCTCTTTATGCTGAGTTCTCGCCTCCCATAGCGCGCTCCTGCGTCCCTCTTCTCCAGCCTCCTCTAGTGCGCCAGGCGAGCCGAGGCAAAACGGCGGGTTGAGGAGCGTGGAAGTGGCACGGAGACCCAGTCTGTGGGAGAGGGGCTTGGAGAGGAGGCTGGCGCAGAGGAGGGATTGGAAGGGCGTGAGGTGTGAGGAGGGGTAGGTCATGCGGTTTGAGCTGGACTTTGTTGATGCTGACGCGGAAGGAGGAGGAGGAGGTGGTGGCGGACTCCGCTTACCCCCCCGTTGCTGTTCGCCCGCAGGGAGGTCCACCTCGCCCTTGCCCGGTTCCAATGGGGGATAGGCAACGCGCAAGGCTTCGTCAGAGAGGAGCCAGCGGATGGAGGCGTGGGCGTCGGCGTGGGCGTCGGCGTCGGTGTGGGAGTCGGTCGAGCGCTTGTGTTTCTTCCCCTTGGGTGACTCGGCCTTTGACTTTGATTTGGTTTCGTCTTCTTCGGTTTCGGGTTCGGTTTGGGCGTGCGTGCGTTTCTTCCCCTTCTCCTGTCCGACCTCGCCCTCGCCCTCCTCTTCCTCTTCCTTCTCCTGCTCCTGCTTCTGCTCCTTCTCACCAGAGTCGTCCCCAGCCGCGCCCTTGGACTCGGACTTATCTCCACCCGCTCTCTTCTCCCCTTGCCGCCCTCCCCCTCCCCCTCCGCCTCGCTCCTTCTTACTCGCCGCAATAGCAGCCTGTTGTTTTCCTGGCATGGCGCTTTGCTCTGCTCTGCTCTGTACTGTCCTGTGCGGTGCGGTGGTATGGCTCAGTGCATGTGTGTGTGCGTATACGCGGGAATGTGATGCGATGTGGTACTTCTTTCGCTGTCACTATCACTGCGATGAGAGCCGCGGGGAGGGAGGGGTTATCACCATCCTCCCCTTGGCGAGTGGAGTCAATCACGCAGGACTTATACGTCGCAGACCCTACCCTGAGCCTGAGCCTGAGCCTAGCCTGACGAGGGAGAGGGTCCAGTCCCCTCGGCCATGCTATGCTGCGAATCAAACAACCAAATCAAGAACACCCACCCGCCCACCCACCCTTCCTTCTCGCACCTTGCGTCCCCCCTCCGGACGACGTCATACCCCATATTACATCTTCCGAGTCCAGAGCTCCAGAACGGTGCGGTTTCCCCGCTGAGCTGAGCTGAGGATGTGGTAAGAGGAAGGCGAGCGGAGCGGGGGCGCACGCGCCAATTTACGCGAGCGCGCGTGCAGTCTCTCCACATGGGCGGGGGCCGGGGCGGGCGGGGCTACAGTACACGCACAAGCGAGGGTTCTCGAGTTTCATTAGGTAGTGCTTTGCGCGACAAATTGCAATTCCAGGGTTCTTGGGACGGATCCTACGGTGAGAGTTGCTGCGATGGACGGAAATTGCACTGCGATACAGTCCGAATGCCCACCGTACGCCCCACGCCCCCGCTCACTGCCAGAACTTCTCGGCATAGAGCGGGTAGAGGTCCTGCGTGGTGATACTGTTATACGCCTCTGCCTCGCTAGTCGTGTAAGTGCGCTCGCTCTGCAAGTCATTGAGGATATCCACGACGTACTCTGCAATGAAATCCACAAAGACGACGTCTACGAGGTCGTCGTCGCCCGGGCTGCTCACCGTCTCGCCCTTGAGCGTCAGCGGGGACGCCACGTAGTCGGGCACAGAAGCATAGGGGATGGCCGTGTGCGCCGTGTCGTCCCCCAGGGCGCCATTACCCACCGACGCACCGCAGCTGTCCTTTGTGACGTAGCCGAGTGTCTCCCCCGACTCGGAATCGCGGGCAAGCGCAGCAGAAGCGCGCGCATCCAGCCGCTCCAGGTCGAGGCGCTGCTGCTCCGTCATGGCAGAGTACGATCGCTGCTGCTCGCGCTCGTACTGCTCCGCACGCCACGAGCGGTAAATGTGCTCCACCTCGCCGCGGGCGTACGCCTCGCGCTCCGCCTGTCGCCGCTTGTTGTATTGTGCGTCGCTCTCAAAGGCATCGCGTCTCCGCCGCGAGTTGGCCGTGCCCGAGTCGTTGAGGCCTTCGAGGATCTGCGTCGCGTACTTCCAGGGGACGTCCTTGATGTACAGGAAGGCATCGAGGAAGGGGCTCACAATGTACTGGTCATTCTTGGTGAAGTTACCGGCGTATATGTCAAACCGCTGCGCCCCCGAATTCAGCAGCACAAAGTTGGCGACGTCGCTGCGGTTCGCATTGGACGTCGAGACAATGGTGGGCAGGACGTCCGACGTGAGCAGATTCAGCAGCGAGGAATTGTCGGTGGCGCCTACGCGGTCGAGGTAGTAGTCCTGGGGCGCCTCGCCGTAGAGCTTCGTCAGGTTCCACTCCGAGGCGACCCTGGCCATGGCCGAGGTAATGGCCTTGCCCTTGGCCGTGTCGAGCTTCGACTCCTTGGAGAGGCCGAGGTGGTATGCGTAGTTGCGACGGTTGGCGTCGATGTACGTGCGCGAAAAGGATAGGTTCGAGCTGGCGGAGGCCTTGCTCAGGTTGGCAGAGAGCCAGCCAATGGTCTCGAGGTAGCGCCCCGACTCGAGGCCGACGGAGTGCTCATCATACGTCGTGCAATCGCGAATGTGAGTGTGGCCGCCGAGGATGAGAATGGGCGTCGTGGGGTGCTTTTCGCGAATGGCCGAGACGACGTCGGGCCACTGGTCCTCGACGACGGGCATGTGGCCGGCCAAGAGGAAGACGTCGGGGCGGTCGGTGATGGCCTCGGCAAACCAGGCCTCCTTGACCATCTCTGCGGGGTCCTGGATGGTCAGTCCGTCGTCCTGCCCGGTAAAGTTGAAGAGGACGCCGAGGGAAGTGACCTTGCGACCCATGTCGGTCCTGAACTTGACGTAGCGGTCGCCCATCGGACGCGTGCGGTTGGCCTTGATCTCTGGGTCGTAGATGGAAATGTTGAAGTTCGAGGCAATGTAGCGGCCCTTGAGGGTGGGGCGAAAGTAGCGATAGGTGTCTAGGGCTACATTGTAGACGTAGGCCTCGTGATTGCCGGGGGCAGCCAGGTCGAAGTCGACTGCGGCGTGGAAGGAATTGCTAAGGTGACCGTCGACAGCATGCTTTCCTTCCTTGGGGTAGCCGTCACTGAGGCCGTTCCCGTCATGCAGGTCGCCACTATCGACCAAGAGGAGATCCACGCCCTTCTTCTTGGCCATCTTGCGAAGGTGAGCCGTGAATGAAGCGAAATCGCCCCAGTCCCCGCTGCCGTTGGGGTCGGGCTGCGTGGCCTTCATATGACCTTGGTACCACCCGTGGATATCCGTCGTGTGGACGATGTTGAAGTCTCCCCATACGAGAGGCCGTAGCAGATTCGTACCTCCCGAGGGCTGCGTTGCGTAACGCGAGCTGCGGGGAGCGAGACCGTGGTCGTGGTCCATGCCGGGGCAGGCGGAGGCGAGGCCGGACGCAAGCGCCAGGGCGGCGCCCGCGGTCCGCTGTAAACCGGAGAAGAGCATGGGTGTGGGGGAGCGGAGAGGGGGGGGGGGTTGAGATGAT
>RRYC01000203.1:0-26389 GCA_004016185.1 Quambalaria eucalypti
GGGTGGGTGAGTGGGTGGGTGGATGAGCAAATGAATGGGTGGGGGTGTGGGTGGGTGAGTAGGTGGGTGGATGAGCAAATGAATGGGTGGGGGTGTGGGTGGGTGAGTGAGTGAGTGACTGGCCAAGGTAGTAATGACCGTGATGTGCGCACGCCTCCTGCTCACCTTTGCCTTTGCGACCCAAAAATCGCGATAATTCTTGGGCAAGTACTTCCAATTGCGCATGGTGCGTCCATTGACATGGACCGTCTCCACCTCAAAGGGCGAGGGCGGGTCGCGTGGCATATTGAGTATTTGGTAGATTTCGCTTGGGGGACGCAGCTTGTCGGGTGGGAGCGGGGAAGGGTCGCCCCATGTTTGGCGGTAGAAGGCCGAGGGGGCCATGGTGGGTGGTGGTTGGCTGAGCGTGGAGGTGAGGATATAGGTGACCGAGTGAGAGGTTGGCGCGAGTAGGAGAGAGGACGGGGGGAAGTATACATGCGTGTACTGTTTGTATATATGCACCCACGCACGCCCTTGGCCTCCGGCTGAACTCACTTTGGCCGCACTGGACCCCTCGCCCAGATTGTGCCGAGAATCGGGCCCCAATGCGACCCGGATTGCCGGATCTACAGTGCAGTACAATACATACAGTGCAGTACATGTACTTGACGCCTGCCACGCCGACGACCCCAATGAATCACCCGCCGTATGTACCCTCGTCGCTAATGCATGCTGCATCCCGCCCAACCTGGATGTCTCTCCGCCTCGTTTCCTCTTGTTCCGCGGCGGCAAGTGTTCCCATGCCTGCAAGTGCAAGTGCAAGTGCTGCCTCCAATTGCCATTGCGCCTTGCCTTGATTGCCGACGCGGGTGCGCGGCGGCAGGCCAGTCGACGCCTTTGCCCTCGCCTTTGCCCTCGCCCTCGCCCTCGACCAAACTTCCCCACCCACCTCCTCAAGTGCCGCCGTAAGTAAGTACAATGCGTACATAGTGTACAATACTCGGCTTTCCCGTTCTCGGCACACCTTTGTCGTCGTGGGCACATCAAAACCCCAGCATCATCAGGACTGCTGACCCGCGCCGCGCCGCGCCGCGCCTCCCATCCCAGCGTATGGACGTGGCCCGAGAGCCGGTGCCGGTGCCAGTGCCGGTGCGGCCCTGGCGCCCGGCGGCGACTGACTGAGACGAACCACGACAGCCCGCGAGGAGAGAGCGAGCGATTGCACATCTGCACTACCCCACATCCCGACCCTGATCGGAGCTTGGAATCCGTAGCCCGCATCAGCCAGCCGAGAGAGCGGGCGGGCAGGCGGGCAGGCGGGCAGGCGGGCAGGTGGGCAAGGCAGGCAGACAGGCAGGCAGAGGTACGATAGAGTTGACCGCAAGGCACCGCAAAAGTACCCGCCTTCGACGACGTACCCCACACGGGCGCTACGCAGCGAGTGAGTGGGTTCGGACCAGCGGGGCCGATGGCCGGGGCATCGAATCGACGGGCAGTGGGAATCCCACGCACAAAGGGAGAGTGAAGCAAGGCTCGCTGCTGAGAATGAAGAGATCATCACTGGGCTTGGCATTGAATACATCTTGGCTTTGTCGCCTCCCGTCCCGTTTGAATGTGACTACGCCCCTGCGCACTATATCAAGCACCAAGCGGGACTCGAACGCGCGACATTTGCACGCAAAGTCGTACAGTACCACGGACGCCCCGCCCGGCCGCGGGCCGACTCGAGGTGGCCAGCCAGGCCGGCCAGCCAAGCTAGACCAACACCTTTGGTGACGGCGTGGCAGATTTGGGTTGGGTCGAATCAATGGTATTGAGACCGCCAACCCAACCTCGATTCCAGAACAACTTACTGCTTGCGTGGTACCGCGACAGCCATGGTGTACGCACGTACACGCACTCACGACTAGACACAGACGAACACCAAGCCGCCATCACTTCCTACTTGATACCCCCGCATACATTCAGCGACCAAAGCGAATCCCCCACTCGGCCTTCTCTGCGCGCATATACTCAGCAGTCGGCCCTCGTCCACCCGCTCCCGCAACCATGTCGCAGCTCCTTCTCGCAGACCTCACCGCCCTCGCCACCGAATCCAAGCGGCGCTCTCCCGAGGTGAAAGTTGCCGCAGACGCAGCACTCGCGAATCTCCGCGCAGACTTCGACGGCACCCTCGCGAAATCGCGACATGCAGCTCAGGCCAGCAGTGGACTGGTAGACGTGTATGGGCGGAGTAGGCGCGGCGGCGGAGGTGGTGGTGGTGGTGGTGGTCATGACCATGAGCGTGATCGACAGCTGACAGAGGATGAGAAGAGGCAGTTGCTGGAGGATAATGTACTGCTCAGGCCCATTGTACTGGCCTGTACTAGCAAGACGCACTTCAAGGTTACCGGCTTGGCTGTTGCCTTGCTTCAGAGGGTTGGATCCATGAAGGTCATTCCAGAGGTGCGTCGAGGCACGTTGGCGGCGCAGTATATGCTGGATGTCCGACTCACACCGACTCACACCGCCTCTTAATCTCCCCCTTCTCTGCCCACCCACAGTCCGCAATTGGCCCGCTGCTGGACCTCTTGGCCCCACTCCTACAAAAGGGCGACGTTGAATTGCTCCTCAAACTCCTCCAGACCTTTTCCGCTCTGCTCCTCTCCTACCCCTCCATCCACGGCGACCTCTTGTCGACGATTCTGCACCTCTGCTTCCGCCTGCAGGAGAACAAGGTGCAAGTAGTCAGCTCCACGGCCGCAGCCACTGTCCGGCAGACGGTCATGATCGTCTTTGAAAAAGTCGTCGAGGAGGATCGTGTCCTCGATGGCATCAAAGAGGGCGGAGAAGATGCAGCAGTCGCTGCTCCCCTGGCAGCCATGACCATCGACGTCGATACCGACACCACGGGCGGCGGCGCTCACGACCAGGTCACCCTCTTCCCCTCGTCTGCAGACGCCTACCGCGTCCTCTGCGACCTCAATGCTCTGGCTCAAGACGAGCAGGCGCCCTTTTTGCGGCTGAACTCGCTCCCACGCACATTTACCCTCGAGCTCATCGAGTCCATCCTCACAAACCACGCTCCCTTGGTCCGCAACCACCCAGAGCTCCTCTTGACGCTGCGCCGCTCCACGTGCCCCATGCTCATTCGCGCACTCAGCGAGCGCCTCTCCTTTCCCATTACGCTGCGCTGCATGCGCCTCCTCTTTGTCATGCTGCGGCAATTCAGCGCAGAGATGACCGTCGAAGTCGAGATTCTCATTACCATCCTCTTGCGGTCCATTGCTGCTGGTAACAACGACGTTGAGCAGCAGCAGCAGCACGACCGCCACGAGCGACCCCCACCCGCGTGGCAGCGCATCATCGCCCTCGAGGTCACGCGCTCGATTTGCTCCGAAGGGCCCTTTCTCCTCAAGCTCTGGACCTGGTTCGACGGCTCACCCTCGGCAGCAAAGGTATTCACGCGCTTGGTGGAGCACGTTGCGCGCGTGGCCACCGAGGCACCCGCTGCCATTGGTGCGCGTGCAGATGCGGGCGTAGACGTCGCATCGCCCACGTCACCTGGTGGTGCGTCTTCCAGCGGTCGTCCCAGTGTCGACAGGGGCGGGGGCGGCGGATTTGGTCTCTTTGAAGCTGCTGCAGGCATGGCCAACCTCCTCACGACGGGCTCCACGGCCGGCGGCGACTATTCTTCCTCGTCGTCCGCTGCCACCACGGCCAACTCTGCCGCCCTGCTGGGCCTGTCGTCTGCCCCGGGTATTCAGCTCGTGGACCAACTGGAAAAGGCCGATGCACCGGCCTGCCCACCCACGTACCCATACCTCCTCGCCTCGCAGTCTCTCGTCCATCTGGCGCAGTCCCTGGCACAGTACGTCCTCCCGGCCTACTCGGCCTTTGTCAACTCGCACGTCTCGTCGGGCGTCGCTCCCCCTCGCCTCGACTTTGACAAGGTCAGCGGCGGTGCGCGGCAGGACCTCGAGCGGTGCCGCGCCATGGCCGAGGTCGCCTCGAAGCCCCTTCGCTCTGCCTTTTTCCTCGTCCTCTCGGCGCGCCTCGACGACGCCATCTTCTGCGAGGTACTCACCGCCGTGCGCAACTGGACCAACATGTGCGGCGTATTAGGCGTCGACCGGGCTCGCGATGGCTTCATCAGCTCCCTCTCCCAGATTGCCGCTGCCGGCAGTGGTGACGGCGCCGACGACGATGATGATGACAACAACAACGCCACGGGCGCACCGGGCGAGCGCAACCTCGCCGCCCTGCGTGTCCTGACCCACGTCGCAATCTACCTCTCGGGCATTCTCGACGCCCACTGGCGGCCCGTCCTCGGCGCCATTTGCCAGGCCGAGTTCCTCATCCGGCGGGCCGTCGGTCGGCGCTCCAGCGTGCGCGGCGGTGGCCCTGGCAGCAACGAAGGTGCAGGGACAGGCGCAGAAGACGGCGGCGGAGTTTCAGCGAGTCCCTCAAAGAGCGGCGTAGCGCCCGCCCCCTTCCAGCCGGGCTTCTCCCTCGCCTCGTCCCCACTCGACTCCAAGACGGGCAAGCCGCAGTTGCTGGCCAGCCTAGACTTTGACGCCATGCTCCGCGAGATTCGCCGCTGCTTTGAGAATTCTGCAGCGCTCGATACGGCGTCATTCCGCTTCTTTGTGCAGGCGCTGTGTGGTCTCGCGGCAGATACAGTCAGGCGGCAGCAGAGTGGCTCGTCCCCCCCGCCGCAGCTTCCACCAGCCACTCCGCAAAAGGGAAGGCAGAATGCAGCGACTCCAACGCCGGCATCGGCATCGGCGCTCGCGCCCGCCTCGGTCGTCCTGGCCAATGTGGGCGTCGTCGTGCGGCTCAACGTCGTGCGCCTGGCCCGCAACTCGCCCGACGCGGGGTGGACTCTGGTCGTGGAGCAGCTCCTCTCCACTGCTGGAGAGGAGCGAGCCCGACCGGCACTGCGCATTCAGGCTGCAGAGGTGCTCACGGACCTCCTGTACGGCGCCATGGGGGCGTGCGAGGGCGAGGGCGAGGGCGACGACGCTGCGCGCATCCAGGGACAGGTCTTCCCCCCACTGCATACCCTCGCTGTGCTGCAGGGGAGGGTGGCGCCCAGTGACGTCGAGGTGCGCAAGGTCGGGACCGAGACGATGCGCCGGCTCATTGAGGCGCACGGACACGCCCTGCGCTTGGGCTGGGAGACGCTCTTTGCGATTGCCATTGCCGCGTCGGGGCGGAGGGCCGGCGGCGGCGAGGAGAATGCACCTGCTGCGACCGCCCCCGCGGCACGCAAGACGACGCTGCCCATTGTCAAGTCGACTTTTACGGCGCTGCAGCTCATTTGCAATGACCTCCTCTCGCAGCTCACGCTCCCGCAGCTCCAGCTCGCCATCGATGCCCTGCAGGACTTTTCCGTAGCAGACGACATCAACATTGCGCTCACGGCCGGCAGCTCCCTGTGGGGGATCACCGCCGAGTTGGCGAATCGGGGCGGCGGCACCACGAATGAAGAGGTCACACCCCTCTGGCTGCACCTCCTCTTTGCCTTTCGGAGCATCGCCGCAGACGCACGCGCCGAAGTCCGCGACGCAGCCATATCGGGCATGTTCCGCGTCCTGGCGTCGTATGGCCGCACGCTGGATGCGAGCGCGTGGTCAAAAGTCATTCGCGACGTCGTCTTCCCCCTCTTGGATGGCGTGACGGGCACGGCTGCGCGAGCTAGGGCAGAGGTGCGCGAGTTGGCAGACGCCGCCGAAGCAGCGGCTGCTGCTGCTGCTACGGCCGCAGCCGAGGCGGCAGATTCGACGCCGGCCACGAGCCCCAAGGCCGCGCGTACGCAGCATCAGCGGCGTACCTCTTCGTCTGTCACGCGTCCCTCTGCAGCAGCAGCGGCGTCCTCGGCCACCGCTCACGCCACCGCCACTGCCACTGCCACTGCCACCGTCCAGCAATGGCAAGACTCGTCCGTCGTCGCGCTGCAGCAGCTCGGCGCCGTCCTGGCGGAATTCCTCCTCCCGCGCTTGGTGCACACGAGGGATTTCCCCACGCTCTGGGCGGATCTCCTCGTTCGTATACAGCAGGCCTTTCTCGCTGGTCCGCCGGGGATCTCGCAGGCGGCGATGCAGGCGTTTGAGGCTGTCCTCAGGGTGGAGCTGCCCTCGACCGGCGACGGCGATGGTGTACACACGCTCCTCGAAGCTGCGTGGGGCGAAGCCTGGCGGGTATGGGCGGCAATTGGGGACCGGCTGACGCAGCCACAGCCCGCAACGACTGCGACGCCGCCCTTTTCCCAGGCCAATCTCAAAGCCTACATTGAGGTATTTCCGCACGTGCACAAGCTCCAGCCCCGCCCTATTGCGCTCGACGCCGTACCCCGGTTGCACGCCGCAGCAGTGTACACGCAGTCCTCCGACTTGCCTGGGGATGCACTCCGCATGACGCCCGTGCAGGCTGCCAGTCGGAGTGCGATCCTTGCGCTCGCAGATGGAGACGCAGATGTCGATCCGGCACTGAAGTCGGCCCTGCTGAGCAACGTCGCAGAGAGAATCTCCCTGCCCTTTACCGTTGGCGTTTCCGTCGCGAGCGGCGCCGCGCCCCGCCAGCCGACGTACATTGCGCTGCACCGCTCCGCCATTGCCGATGCGCGGCACCTCTTTACGCAGTGGAGCAACGACGCAGAGGTATACACCAGTGGCGCGGTGAATGCCGTGCTGGCTGCGCTCGTCGTGCCCATCAAGATGCGGTACGAGTGTCCCTCTGCGCCGGGCGCGGGCGACGGTGACGACAACGGCGCCACGCCCGGCCGCCGCCCTCTCTGGCAAGAAGCGACGCTCGCTGCGTGCTCCCTCGTGCGGGGTTGCTGTGCCTTTGTCGCACGCAGCGACTCCCCCGCAGACGAGTCCGCCAGCGTGACTGCCCCGCTATGGCAACACATCCTTGCGCTCTTCCACGCGTGCTTCTCTGCGGACTGCTCCACCCTGCTGGACCTGCCCCCTACGCAGGCCTCTCACGAAAAGAAAGAAGCGGACCAGGCGTACGACCTAGCGCTGCTAAGTACATTCGAGTGCCACGTCTGGCCGCTTTTGGGGGACGAGGCCGTGCCGTCGGAGATGATCCAAGGGTTTGGCGAGGCACTCGAGAGGGCTAGTCGTTTGTTCCCGGGCGGCGGCGGGAGCGGAAGCGGGAGCGCGCCGGGTAGCGTGATGGGGGAGACGACGACGACGCGGGGCAGCGTCATCGACGTGGCACCCACTCCGCGTCCGACCTTCGCCTACGCCTGTCTCGATGTCCTCTTCCTCCTCTGCTCGGACCGGGGGCCTTCCGCTGCCGCCAGCCCGCACCCACACTCACCCGCACAGCTCCACCGCCTCGCTGCGCTCCTCCTCCCCTCTCTCCTCTCCCGCGTATCCACCACGCTGAGGGGCTACACCGCAGACGCAGAACTCCGCGCGGGCAAGCCCCTGCCGTACAAGAGGGAGGAAGAGGTCCTTGCGGTTTTGGTGCTACTGGGTAAATTGAGGTTGCGCAGGGGGACGCTGTGGGCTGCGCGTGAGGCGCAGGCCGCCGGCGAGACGCTAGTGGACACGACGGCCGTCGATCCCACTGCTGCGGTGTCGGTCTCACGGGGGGACCCCTCCCGCCTGATTGCTGCGATGTACGGCGGCGGTGCAAGCTCCCCGAACCCACCGGCCTCAACCGACCTCCAAACTCTAACAGAGGAACATCCCCTCGCACTGGTCTTTGCGACGCATGACGTCCTGTGCGATTTGATGCTGGTGCTTCCTTCGAGTGGGGGCGGCAGCGGAGGCGCGGGGGAAACAACGCTCATCCCACCACCAGGAGAAAGTCGGGAGTTCCCCCCTCCCCCGCGGGGGTTCCTCCAAGTCTCCGAGGACGCAGGCGCAGGCGCAGGCGCAGGGGGCAAAGAAGACGCCTGGGCCTGGCCAGGTCTCATCGGTAAGACGGCGTACCCCCTCTCTGTGCAGCGGGAGAGCGCGGGCGGTGCAGCCGGAGTCGGGGTCGGGGCAGTGGGAGTCAGACTCGATCGGGACGAGCCGCGATCCCTCCGAGGGGAGGTGCGCGCCGTTTTGGGGTTATGTGGGGGGGTGTTTCGTAGGGGGTGAGGCAGGCAGGAAGGAAGAAAGGCAGGCAGGCAGGGAGCGGGATTGTTTATAGCCATGTAGGACTTTTGTACACAGACACAGACACACGCGCACAGGAATTTAATGCTGGAAAAGAGAAAGAATGTTCAGTCGTTGGCTTCTTTTCTTCCAACTACCTAACCTGAATCGTTCTGTGTGTGCTCAACAAGAACGAGAGCGAGAACGAGAAGCGAGAACCAAGGGTAAAAGCCAGAAAGCCAGAAAGCCAGCCGGGAAGCAAGCAAGCGCGTACCCTGTCCCTATCCTGTCCCTGTCCTCGCCGCAGCGCGTGCTCGTCGTGCCCGTACCCGTACGCGGCCTTAAAAGAAGGAAGGCCTCTCCTGTGTAGTATAGCATAGCATGTGGGCCGTAGGTATGTACTCGTACCGACACTGACTCAAGAAGGGAACGTCTACGCTCACTTTCACGCCCGCGCCCAGGGGCTAGTACTTGAACCTTGACGTCTTCTTTCCTTCTTTCTTGTCCGTTTCCTAAGTCTACTCTGACAATTACGTTTACGTCTACGTGGAAGTGATACGTGGAAGTGGAGCAGGCCTCGCGAGGGAGGACCAACTAAAGATGCAGAGGTAAGGTGAGGTACTCAAGTAGGTACCCCTGCTTGACGATTGACGCTTGCCGACTGCCGATGAGTTGAGTAGGCACCTATCGACATACCTACCTACCTACAGCACGTGCATCGGTTAGTACTTACCTGCGAAGTGAAAATGTAGCGTTGTACTGCATTGTAGCTACGACAAGACGAGAAGAAGAGGAAGACGAAGACGTGGCGAAGCGGAGCGGAGGTGCGTCTTGACTGCTAGGGGTTGGGGCGGAGGTGCGTCTTCGCGGCTGGGGGGGTCACCTCACCTCACCTCACCTCACCTCACTGCGAGTGCGAGTGTCAGTGCCAGGGCGAGTATCCGAGTAAGGATAGGACAGGTAGGTAGGTGGTAAGAGCCGGTGGTGCTATCACCGTTCGCCGTTCGCTCAGCGCAGGGCAGGGCATCACCAGACGGAAGAGCCGCTCGGTGCGAGGCGCGGAGGAGGCCGAGCAGGCCACTCAACTGCTACTGGCGAGTCATGATCTGGCTCTGGCTCTGGTTCTGGTTCTGGCTCGGATCCCTCCTGCCCTGCCACTCTCCTCACTCAGACTCAGACTCAGACTCACTTAAGTGCGATGTAGGGCAGTGCAGTACCGACCTCAAGTCCAGGGTCCAAGGTCTGGGTCCCGACTCCCCTCGCGCTCGCGAGCACGAGCACGAGCGAGAGCAAGAAGACTGAACAGGGTCAAGAATGGGCAACTGGCAAGATGATCACCTCAGAGGATGCCTCACGATCACAGGGGACGCGCTCATGCTACGAACGATACCGATGCTCATGGTCCTCCCTCCCTCCCTCCCTCCCTCCCTCCCTCCCGGCTTCGGCCTCGCCTCGGCTTCCTAGAAATTTTAGTGTCGTGTCGTATCGTGTCGTATCGTATCGTATCGTATCGTATCGTATCGTATCGTATCGTATCGTATCGTATCGTATCGTATCGTATCGTATCGTATCGTATCGTATCGTATCGTATCGTATCGTATCGTATCGTATCGTATCGTATCGTGTCATTATCCTTGGTCTTGCTTGGTATAGAATACATTATGCGTACTTGTGCGCGTCCACACCACACCACACCACACTACGCTACACAACGCCACGTATGAGGAGGCAGGTCCCACTTAACTCAGACGCGCCACACCGGAAACGAAGCAACCCCCCCGTGCCCTAGCTCCTCACCTCACCTCCCCTCCCCTCCCCTCGCCTCCCTGTGCCCTAGCCCCTCCCCTCCCCGCACCTCCCCCTCCTCCAAGCTGCAACTCCCTCCTCCTCCTCCTCAAATCCTCCAGCGAGAAAGACGATGAGGAAGCCATGGCCATGGACATCGAGCCGCGTCTACCAGCAGATGCGGAAGCGGACTGGCGAGCCTCCTTCACGGCAAGGGGGAGGGCGTCTCGCCTTGCACGGGGAGTGCGTGCGTTACCGTCGCCGTCAGCAACGCCAACGTCGCTCCTTGCGCTCTGGGCACTCCGGGCACTACTTGAGGCTGTGCCCGTCTGCGTCCACGTACCCTCTGATACAGCTACGGCGCCCGCGTTCGCGCCCCCGCCCGCGTCGGTACCGCCCCCGACGCGACGCAGGGCCGGGGAGGTCGAAGTCGAGGTCGTCCTGTCCTTATCCTTGGTCCTGTCCCTATCCCTAGCCCGAGAGTACGAGGAAGGGATGACCTCACTCCGTACACTTCGTACGCTCTGGGCGCGGCGCGCAAGCGCGGGTGTCCCCTCGTCATTGCCATTGTCACTGTCGTCGCCATCGCCATCGCCTTCGCCTTCGCCCTTGCACTCGCCATCGCCCTTGTCCTGGTCGTAAAAGGCAAGTGGGGGAGCTGAGCCCGCGCGAGAGGGCGAGGGCGAGGCGCGGGTGTCCGTGTCGGCGTCGGCGTCGGCGTCGGCGTCGAGTTCGACCTCGCCTTGTCCCTGATGAACATCATTTGCACCTGCATCTGCACGTCCCTCTGCACCTGCACCTGCACCTGCGGGCCGCCCCCGCCCCCTCGCAACAACCACAAGAAAGGGACTCCGTGTCGCCCTCCTCGCAGAAGAATACCTCCTCAAACGCGCGAGACTCCTCCCTCCAAACCGCATAGCAGCCCTCTGCGCGCGGTGGGCCCTCGCCCCTTCTGCCCAGTACCCCCACGCTTTACGCAGGAGCGCCGTACGGTCCACCTCTGCGGCTGTACGCGCCTCGATCGCAAGAGGGAGCTTCCTCCTCCAGTTATCGAAAACCCAGGACTTGAGTCGCGAGGCGTGCAGCCTCAGTGCAGGGATGGGGCGGGTCCGACTCACCCACTGCGCGAGGACCCGCGCCTTTACGCGTGCTTGGAATTGCAGGGCGAGGGCGCACTCCCCTTCGCGGAGGGAGAGCTCCCGCCAGTCGGCATACCATTTAGCGAGGGCCTTGCGCTGTGCGAGGTCACGGCGTGTTGCGGCGAAGCGTGCGGCGCGTTCCGAGAGGGAGTGGGCGACGCGCAGTCGGAAAGTCCAGTGCGAGGTGAAGCGCCGGAGGAGCGAGGCAGCCTGAACGTCGCGGAAGGATTGCGCTAGGGCGGCGTGTTGTCGTAGGAGAGCGTGGCGGTTACGCCATTTCGAGAGGGCGAGGACGAGGAGGGAGGCGTCGTGCGCTTCCGTTACTTGGAGGAGGAGGGCGCGACGTTCGATTACGCGGGAGGTCCAGTGCGTGAGTGCACGACGGCCAAGGCGGGTGGACTGCGTCGATTGGAGGTGGGCCACGGCCAGGCGGTCGGCGGATTGCTGTGCTGCGCGAGTGCGCCAGTGCTCGAATCTCGCACGGAGGGTGCGTGTCGAGGTGCGGGAGGTGAATTCGTTGCAACGACGTTGGCGTAGACGTGCGCGCATGGCCAACCAGGCAGTACGCTGCGAGACGACTTCGGAGAGGGCGAGTGCGCGCTCGGCGTCGAGTGACCGCCGGTTCAAGACGCCCTTCCATTGACGAAGGACGCCCTCCAGCAGTCGGCGGTCCGCAAAGGCCTGTGCGGCGGTAGAGCGCTGGACCTCGCGCACACGCACCGCACGCCAATGCGAATAGCAGACGGAGCGCATGGCCTCGTCCCGGCGGGTGATGAGCGGCGCAGCGAGGGCGGGTAGCCGCACACGCTTGTCGTGGTAGGCACGCCGCCATGCCGCGAGGTGCGACGCCTGTGCCCGGCCGTGGCGCACGCGGACGAGGAGACGCAGGCGGCCTTGGCGGACCCACGTCTGCAGGGCGGCCCTCACGGCGCGACGAGACGTCATCTGGTGCAAGTCGTCTGCCTTGGCTTCACGGGCGCGAGTCCGCGCCACGCCCGCCCGCCAATGGGCGAGGGCGGACCGCAAACGGTGCCGCGCGAGGAGACGATCTGCCTGCGACTGGCGGCGCCTAGCGAGGGCTTCGTCGGCCAGACGCTGCATCCACGTCTGGAGGGTAGAGCGCTGCAGGCGGTGTACGGCGTAGGCTCTAGCGAGAGCCACCTGTGCCGCAGCTCGCGTCCAGGTATGCCACGCGCGGGTGAGGGTGTGCTCCTGGCGAGTTTGGTGCCACGCGCGGTGGAGGGGCTCAAGGCGCACCCCCGCACGCCACACCTCCCATGCATTGCGGACGAGGGACGACTGTCTGCGCTGGACAAAACCGCCCTCGGCCGTCTCGAGTGTACGCGCTACATCCAACTTGATTCTCCATAGGAAAAAGGCCCCGCCAATCAAGTGTCCATTGCGGAAATTGCGGCCACGGGACTCGACGAGTGCCCGCCGCCACGTCTGCCATGTGTCTTGACGGAGCGTGGTGCGGTGTGCGTCTTTTACGGCAGCATAGGCTGTGCGGAGGTGGGCCTTTTTCGCCTCCCAGCGGTCGTCTCTGCGTTTCCGGAAGCGCCGTCGCCAGGCGCGCCACGCAGAGAGGACGGTACGGACTGTATCTGCGCTCGTGCTGGTACGGTCCAACTGCGTGCATCGGCGGGTGAGGGCATTCCAGTGCTTCCAGGCGGGGCCAAGTATCCTCGTGCAATCGTGTTCGACTGCGCGCGCCTGCCGCGCAGCCTGTGCCTCGGTGAGGGTAGCCCACCAACCCCACGTGGTTCGCAGGAGACGAGCAGCATGGTGCGATGCGGCGAGACGGTGAGTGCCCTCCCAGGCGGCTTCTTCGGAGCGGACGACGGCATCGCGCAGGGACTGGCGGGAGGAGCGCACGCCGGATAACAGGCGGTCTAGCTCGACGCGGTGGCGGGGCGGGGTGGGCGAGCTCGGCGGAGGGCGCGCGTGCTCGGGGCGTAGCGGGGTGAGTGTACTCGTGGGTCGTTGTCGTCGTTGCTGGTGTTGGCGGGGGGTGGTGTCTCCGTCGTCGTGGCCGTCGTCGACGACATGCACGTGTGGCTCTGGATCCGGATCAACGAGCCTACTCTTCTCGAATGCCCTCTGACTGCGGTGCGGCGGGCGTGCGTTGCCAACACTGCTCTTACCCGCCTGAATGGCCAGTGCTCCCGCCTGACGTGTGAGTGCGTCCATGCGTGCACGGAGGGCAGCAAAGTCCCTGGATGGCGAGGGCGTCGACATCGGGGTGGGCTTGGTTGTAGCGTGTACCCGGGACATGATTCGCCGCCCCTTTTGCGGTGTCTTGCTGGCCGCGGTGCTACTGCTCTGACTCTCGTCATCATCGTCTGCATCTGCATCGCTTCCTTCCGTCTGGCTCGTCTCTTGCGTCCATTGTGTATCCGAGGCTGTATCTGTCGAGCTGCCTTCGTCGTCATCGCAGTGCTCATCACCATCACCTGCATGTATGCTGGTAAGAGGCGTGGAAGTCGAAGTGGTGCGTGACTGGCGCGTGGAAGTGGTATGTGACTGGCCATCCTCGTCGTCGTCGTCGTCGCCATCGTCGTCATCGCCACCCTGACTCTGCTGCGTGTCCGTCGCCGTCGTGGACATTGACGTTGACGTACTATCATCATCGCCATCCGTAACCCTGACATCCATACCCAATGCCACACGCACAGTATCCCACCTCTCTGCCCAGTCCCTTCCCCTTATCTTGACAAGTCCAAGCAACATCCTCCACAGCTGCGAGTCGTCTGCATCTGCACCTGCATCCCCATCCCTGCCCTTTGTACGAATCCGCAGCTGCGCCTCGTACCCGCGCTTGAGAGAGGCAAAGCTCGCATCGCCTGGTGCCAGCCCACCAATGAGGGCATCGAATGTGGCGATGTGCGTGGGTGAAATGCCAGTAAATGGTGCGAGTGGGGAGCGGGCGTGTGATCCTGAGGAAGACGTCGAGACGGAGGCAGAGGCGACGGAGATGCTGGAGCGCGAGCGGGCGTGCGGCGAGTGACCGCCATCGTAGTCATCTTCGTCGTGGTGGTGAGTGGCAGCGCGATGCCGATACCACGTGGACATGGGGTGGTCAGCGAGGGCGAGAATAGCCGCCGCAGAGATTCTGGTGCGATTAGAC
Source organism: Quambalaria eucalypti (assembly GCA_004016185.1). Lineage (NCBI taxonomy): Eukaryota > Fungi > Basidiomycota > Exobasidiomycetes > Microstromatales > Quambalariaceae > Quambalaria > Quambalaria eucalypti. The sequence continues at coordinate 14,115 of RRYC01000203.1, forward strand.
GAGGGAAGGAGGCAAGGATGAAGCCGAAGTCTTCTCTAGTCTAGTCAGGGCGTGTATGTATGCCGCGACGCGCTTCCGACGCGGAGACACGACGCGACGCGTTGCGGGGCGTGGGCGGAGACGTGGAGACGTGGAGAGGGGGGCAGTGGACAGTGGCAGTGGCGGTCGAGGTACTTGTGATGGTAAGATATTATGGGTCAAGACTAAAGAGAAGGGCACAATTCTGAGTCCTCCAATGTTCATTCCGCCCTGACCACCACCACCAATAATCGCATTCCCCACTGCCAAACACTTAACCAACCAACACTCGGCACTCGGACCAAGTGAGCGCGTCTCTCGTCTTAGCCTGAACCACGCGGTACGCATGCCGCGGCTCAACTCGCCGTCTTTTTTGCGCAGGGCGGCTATTCACACCAAAAATCTTTGGGAAGGACTGCCTGTGCCTTGCTTGACCCTTGTTTCTGCACCACAACTACACCCGGCTCTCATTCACCACCGCCATCCCGCCACACAATGGCCTCGACTGAACCATCCACTTCTGCCTCGGCATCCGCACCCGCGCCACCCACGCAGCAAGTCCCCCTAACACTCAAGACGTCCATCCCGGACCTCTCCCTCCCTCCAACGCAGTACCTCGTCCCCACCTCCTTTTCCCGCTCTCACCTCTCCACCCTCGTCAACCGGCTGCTCACCCAGACTGGCTCCCTCTCCTCCACCGTCCCCTTTGATTTCGTCGTAGATGGGCAACTCCTCCGCGAGAGTCTGGCCTCGTGGTTGGATCGCACGGGCAAGACTGTAGAAGAGGGGTTGGAGCTCGAGTACATCAAGAGCACGCTCCCCCCTAAATGGGCGGGTAGTTTCCAGCAGGACGACTGGGTCGCATCCATCGATGCTGCTGCTGCTGCGCGCGGCGGCAGTGGTGAGGACGCGTTCCTCACTGCAGGGTACGACTCGTGCTTCCGCGTATTCAGCTATGCCGATCCCAGCCAGCCCCTCCTCACACACCGCGTCACGCAGCATGGCAGTGCGCCTAGCAGCCTCGTCGATGCCAGGTGGGTTGGGCTGCAAGACGCGTCATCCTCGCCGCAGCGCATAGCCACCGCCGGACTGGACGGGACCGTACGTCTCTTTGCACTCCCCGAGCGCAGCACCGGTGACGGTAATGGCGGATACGCAGCGCAACAGCAGCCACCGCGTCAATTGTGGTATGGTATGCACTCCTCCTCGGCGTCGTCTTCGTCGAGCAAGTCACACTCTGCATCTGCACCAAGTCTACCCCCCTCGGCACTCTGCAGCATAGCAGCATCCCACGATGGCACCGCACTACTCAGTACCAGTCGGGATGGCAGTATCGCCTATTGGAACCTCGATGCCGTCCAGAGCGCCTCCAACACCCCCGCCGACAAGAACGACGATGAAGATGCCGACACCGCAAGGAAACGCCGGAAAGCGCCCAATGGCAAGGCCGCTTCGTCCTCTTCCTCTCTCGGCGCAGCAAACTCCCCCACTTCCCTCTTCTGGCACACCCCTCCCACTCCACTCGCCACTGCCAACGACGCAACAAAAAACTTTGTTCCCGCACCCAATGCCCGCCTCGCACGCGCAATCTTCGACCGACAAACCAGCGACGTAGCTTACTCTGCAAGCTACGCAGGAAGCATCATCCAATGGGACCTCTTCTCCGCTTCACACGGCGGCAACCCAAAAGTCACGGCCAAGAGCAGTGATAAAGTCATTCTCTGCATGGACCAGATGGCCCGAGGCGCGGGCGCAGTCGAGGGTACCGCCACCACTACCGGCACGGGCGCAACCCTCGCCACAGGCCACATGGACCGCAGTCTCGCCCTCTGGGACACTCGCTCCCCCTCGGCAAGTATCAGCCTCCTCCTCCCCCAGGCACACGCCGCACCCATCTATGCACTCAGCGCACACCCCACTTCGCAGTTCTTACTCGCTAGTGCTGATGCGCAGGGAATTGTCAAACTGTTTGATACCAGGAGTCCGAAGAGGGCGTTGTTTTCGCTGCAGAGGCCTGGAGGTGGGGCCGGAGGCGCAGGTGCGGGCACAGGGAAAGGAGGTGCCAGTGCCACGACGGGAGGAGGCAACAACAAGTTCCTAGCTGCTGCGTGGGACCCTGCGGGGCAAGTCGTTCTTGCTGGTGGGGAGGAGGGGCGCGTGGATGTGTTTCGGGGAGAGGGGATTGGCAGGGAGTGAGGGAGTGAGGCGAGTGAGCAGGTGAGCGAGTGGAGAGTGGAGGGAAGGGGAGTAGGAGCAAGCTTTTAAGCGAGCAAGTAATTCAATTCAATGGAATCCATTCCATTCCATTTCAGTCTATTCCAGTCCATCGGATTCAGTCCAGTCCAGTCCAATCCTATCGTATCATATCGTATCATCTCATATCATATCATAGGTACATGTTACATGGACAAGTACCTACGCGTATCGCCTGACACACCACACCACACCACACCACATGAATCCACCTACCTACCTACCTACCTAACCCGCTCCCTACCTACCTCACTTCCTCGCGCCAATCAAATCAAAATACGAATCTGGATGAGTGAATGAGATTCGATTCAATGCACAACTATACTGTGGTGACGATACGCCTCCGACTCCGACTGGGACGAATGTCCGAACGAACAAACAAACAATCAATCGAACGTCATTGCGTGAACAGACGCGGTGGGTGACCTCTACTCTCTCTGCCCATCTGACCTGCGTATGGTATGCTTCCTCTCTCGCACGCTCTCCCCGTCCGCACGCCCGCTCGCGTGTCAAACATACCCTTCGCCCTGAGGCACTCACTCACTTGCTCAGCTCCTCGCTTCGCTCGGAGCCTCGCCCGCCCTCAATCAAGCAACCGCTTCCCCGCAACCTCGCAGATGATCCTCCGCCTAAGATAAGGCATATCCGCCTGCGAGAAGTTCCACTCATACCCATCGAGTCCTCTGCGCGGTCCGCCGCGCAGTTGCCTGCTGTACCCTCCCGCGCCCGCGCCCGCGCCCTCATCCTCCTCTTCGTCGTCCTCGCCTTCGTCATCCGAAGGCGGCTCCAACACAGGATCAGCGTCAAACGCATACCGCGGATCGCGCCGCGAGAGTTGCTCCAACGTCGCACAGACAAAGACGCCACAGTCGTAGCCGTTGCGCTGCTGCGGGGAGGAGTCGGAGGCGTAGTAGTCTGTGAACCTGTCAAGAGGGGGTGGGGAGGAGGGGGGTCAGCAATGCGCGCGCGCGTGATCCGGATCGCCGCGCAGAATTGAGGCCTCGCGACGCCTCGCGCCTCACGCCTCGTGCACTGCGTGCACTCGTCGCTCGTCGCTCGCCACTCGCCACTCGCCACTCGCCACTCACTCATTGAGGTCCACGGCCCCCACGCGCTTCTTATCCTCCATCTCCTTCTTGACATACTCCCTAAGCTTGCTCAGCACCCGCGAGTTCTCCCCGCCCATCGAGTCATAATACTCGAAGCGTTTCCTCCGGAAGTTAATCGCCGCACACGTCCAGTGCGAGTTGTTCAAATTGACAGGCACGAGGACCACGTCCTTGGCGAAGAGGTCCACTTTGCGCGTCCAGCGACTCACGGAGGAAAACCCCGCGGTGTCGAGCTTGGCCCAGAAGTACGAGTTGAAGGCGTGAACGCGGTAGAATGCACGCCAGGCAACAGCGCCGTCGCCGTGCCCGGCAGCCTTGGCGCGCTCGGCCTCGGCGAGCGTCGAACGCTGGTTGATCATCGTCATGTAAAACGTAATCGTCTCGTCGTTCATCCACTGGCCCGGACGCAGCTTCCAGAGGTCGCGCCAGGACGCACTCGCACCGGGCAGCGACGCCTTCCAGCCTTGATCGGCGAGCACCGCCTCGACGGCGTGCTCCTGCTCGGGTGTGAGCGACGCAGGCAGCGGACCACGCCCGAGGACGCCCCGCCGCAGACGCTCCTTGAGGCGCTCCTCGCGTCGCAGCCGCAGCTGCTCCTTGCCTGGGCGAATCGGGATGCGACTCTCCGAGGCACGCGCTTTCCCAAGCTGCTGGTAGAAGGACCGCTGCAGCGTCCTGCTCGTCGCCCGCGCGGCCTGGGCCGGTGTCGCCGCGCTCGCACTCTTGCGCGGGCCCACGACGCTGCTCTCCCGTCCACCATCAAGGAGGCTGGCCACGCGCCGACGATACTCGAAGAGACCCTGCGGGTCGTACACGGGCGTTGCAGGGTGCGCAGCCGGGTGCACAATGGGATGCACGCGCTTGTGCTGCTTGAGAGCGGCGGTGCGTAACGCCTTTTTCTGCTTGAGATGCTCGTCGCGCAAGATGTGCTCGCGCTTTGTCAGCGACGGCCGCGAGTAGCGCTGGTTGGAGAATACGTACGTCATGTCGATGCGCTGCGTGCTGGCGCTCGCATTCGTGCTCGAGGGAGCCAGCGAGCCAGCGCGAGAGGATCCCGCTGGTGTGCCTAGCGACGTGCGGCCGATCCCGCGGACCAATTCTACGACGTCTTCGCCCCGCGTCGGCGCAGTCGGCGCCGGTGACCGGATAGCTCGCGGGATCCGAGATGGCGTTCCGTTCGTCGCATTTGCACGTGGTGGACGGGGAGTCTGGGCGTCCGCAAGCGGGCCACGAAGGATGCCGGTTGAGCGCATGCGGGGAATCGACCGCAGCGGCGGCGCTTGCTCGGTGGGCTTCGTTGGAATCAGTATCTTGTCGTCGTCGTCGTCGTCTTCGTCGGAGGTGTCTTCGTTGGTAAAGTCGATGACCAGAGGCCCGCCTGCAGCAGCGGCCGGGCCGGCATCTCTGTCGACGCTTCCCGGACGATCCCTTGCGACGTGCTCAATCTCGCCGATCTCATTCGTCTGCTCCGCGACGCCCTCGTCGGCGTCGTCTGCGTCGTCTGCAGGGCCATTGGCTGAGGCTTCCTGCTCCCCAACACCCTCCTGTTCACCCTGCTCAGCGTCGACTTCGGGCGACTCATCGTCCAGGGGGTACATGTCTTCCATGAGCGCGTCTGCGCTTTCGCCCTTGCCGTCCACCTGTGCCACAAGCGCACCCGGATCAGCCTGAGCCTGCGCCTGCACCTGCTCACTGTCATCACTGACAGTACGGGCTACAGGCGGATAGGGCAAGGGCGGGTACACGTGTGCGTACGGGCGCGTTTGCTCGGGGACGACACGCTCGAAATCGGCCGATTCGGCTGTGGCACGCTCAGCGGTGGCGGCGGCTGCGGCGAGCTCTTGTGCTGCTGTCGCGATTGTCTGAAGCGCATTCGACGCTTGCATAGCCGCGTCTTGTGTGGCCTTTGCCGCCGGGGGAAGAGGTCGAGCCACCTCTGGTCCTTGCTGGATGTTGGAAGATGGCTCGCCTGGGTACTCTTGCGTGTCATTTCGAGGGCTAGTCGTCCGCTCGTCTGGCGGCTGCTGGGATGTCTGTACCCGCTCTTTGGCGTCTGCCTGGCCAATCGACTGTTGCCTGCTATCCCGCTCCTCGTCCGCAGTCTCGCCGCCCTGGGCCGTCTCCCCTGACTCATGGGAAATGATCTCTGTAATGAGGGGAAACTGTGCCGAGGCGTGCGGCGAGGCAGCGTTGAGATCCATCTCCATACTCGCGTCGACGATACTCACGTCGCCGGGAGGACCGGGATCAGCAGCTGACCGTATCACGTCCAGAGGCGGCGCATCTAGGCCACTGCTCGTCGCCGCATCGACATCCTCGGTGGTCCCATTGACGTGAGCCGCGTCATTGACGGAAACTGGCGAGGCATCGACACCTGTAATCCCTTGGTCCGGTGCGTCGTGGGCGGCGGCGTCATCGATGGCTCTGGCTTTGCCTTTTCCCTTGTGAGCCGAGGGGCTGGCCGGTGTGGCTGAGCGGGAGCGCGACGTGCGACGTGTGGGTGTATGCTCGCGACGCGGGCCACCGTCTTGGGTTGATCCTCTGTGCGAGCTAGGGCCAGCTTCCGCTTGCGGCTGCGCGCGAGGACTCGACTCCCCGAGGAAGCTCAACACCTCGTCGTCGTCCCGCGCCTCTTGCTCCGGGTCGACGACTGGGACAGCGGGAGGCGGACGCTCCTCGAGGGCCCTGACCATCTCGTGGCTGAAGCGTGGCTGGTGCTGGCTGTCAACGAGCTGAATGAGCCTGCGACTCTCGTCGCGGCCAATGGAATCGGGCGGGGCTATGCGCGCGCGCTTCTTGGTGCCTGGGCTGGGTGAGGGTGTGGTCGGGTGTACCGGAGTTTGCTGGTGTGGCGCGTGTGGCACGAGGGACTCGTTGCTGCCACGCTCCCTGTCGCTGGCCTTGCGCTTAAAGGGTGTGAAGATGGAGGAACCAAACTTGCGGAGCGTCTGGTGGAAGGGCTGCTTGGTGGGCGTGGGCGTTGGCGCGGCGGCGTGCCTAGCTGGGCCTGGCGCCATGGTGGGGTGGCCCTGTAACGGCGAGGCGGGAGGGTATACGGTGTTTTGTTATGGTGACGTGACTCGGTGCGATGCGGTTGATACTCTTGTCTGCAATTGGAGTGATGGGAAGCCAGGCAAGCAAGAAAGTAAATCGAACCCGCCCCCTCCTCCTCCTTCATGCTTCTGTAGGGCATCCACACTAACACGCGCGGCGCGTCTCCCGCCAAATGTTGACGTGAAATCGGATCGGAGGAGGCGGTTCAGCGCCGCGACCCTCTTTCCGCGGACCCACTAGCGCCTGATGACGCTTGGGCCACTCAAATGGCACTCGACTGCACCCAGGGGGCATTTGCTAGTGCTAGTCGATGCACTCCTTCCTTTCTACCCACAGACGCCCCTCCCCCGCCAGACTTCTCAGCGATGGACATCATGGAATGGTCAGTGTCGTGGCTTCTAGGTCAGACCTTGCCGCTGAGTCGCGCCGCGTGGCGTCGCTTCACGCATCCTCGAACCGGACTGGAGCCCAAATAATAGAAAGGGACGAGGCGTGACAGGCCGCATGTGTGTAGAATTGAATGTGCTTGCGATTCTTGGCCATAAGATCGTCGAGCAAGTGCGCCAAAGACTGGGCGCAGCAGGCACTCAGTATGTACGCATGAGCCGGCGAGGAGCAGCAGGAACGGAACAAGTACTTACATGTTTGACCGCACCATACCACGCTAGGCTGGTGGAGGGTGCATCGGGTCAAGCACTATAGCATCAGGGCTTACGACGCACAATTTCCCGCCGAGGGCTCCGTCTCCATATCGGCGCTGCTGCAGTTTGTTGCGCTTCAGCCCGAGCCGCTTGACGACAGCGTGTCGCAATCAGGGCGGAGGAGGCGATGAGGCGCGGATAGAGGCAAAGGTCGCCGCGCTCTTGACGGCAAATGGACGTCCGGATGTGCGACCACCAGGCGACGACAGCCCAACCCCTTCCTCCACTCGATCCTTGTACCATGAAGCCAGCTAGCTGGTCCGGGCGCCGTTGGTCCCTATGAGGCCGGAGACTCGGAGAATGAGAGCCTCACTGGTTTAGCCGCGCGTAAACCTTTGCGGGTCCAGGGGCGCCCAAAAATGGGTGCGGCTCAAGGCGATGCGATGCGCGCGCGCGCACACACGCTCAGCAAAGCAGCAAGTTGAAGCAAAAGGAAGGCTCAGTGCAGTGGGACAGGATGCGCGCGCGACAACTTTGCGTCTATCGAATGATACGACGGGTCAAGTCCGAGACACTGCTAGGGTGCCTGATCCCGGAACGCGACCCCTCGGCCTTCTATCATTCTAGGCCCAGTTGTTGTCGTTGTCGTCGTTGTGCGTGCGAATGAGCTTGATTGAGTTGAGCGACTGGCGCGCGATGACAACACCAGCACCGCATAGCATCACGCATAGCGCGCAGCAATGCGTCAAACGTGGAAGGGCTGTTTGTGCGGCCAGAGACACCTTGCATGACAAGAAGACCGAGGGGGGGAGGGGGTGGTTGGGTGGAGTGAATGAGTGAGTGCGAATGAGCGCCACACGCAGCACAAGTCAACAAAAAGTCAGGCAGTCAGTCAGACACGCACGAACACGCACGCACACACGCACACGCACGCCGTTGCACTGCAACCACACCGCATCGCGCCGGTCGCGGCACAACGGCAGAGGCGGAAAGCGAGCCACGCGTCTCGACCAGGGGCCGGTATAGGCTGGAGTAGCGCCCTGCCACTTGGGGAGGAGCCACTTCCGCCACTGTCGATGGAGCGAACAGGACCGGACAGGACAGGCGGGTCAACATACAATATATAGGCGCCACAGAGGACCTGTCCATACAGTGGCCTTGATTTTTCCCCTCCCCCTCTACCATCGCCGGCCGTTGCAAACAGCCTGCTTGAAATCCTTCACGACACAAACCACCCCCAACCATCCCTTCACAACGCCACACCGCATGAGTGATACCACTGATCCTCCCGATTTAGCGCGGATCACGACTCCACCATCAAATGCCTGCCAGCCACTGCGCCATCACGACGACTGCGACGCCTTGAACGCACATCCCTCCCACCAGCCACGAGCTGCCAGAGTCCCTCACCGTCATCCCAACGTTCTCAACGTCTTTGCATCTATCCTCGTCCTCTGCTGCTTTTTGGCCTCCACCCTCACCGCAGCCTCTGCCACTGTCCTCCCAGCCAGCTCTCTCAGCCATGCCGACAGCAGCAACAATGTTCTGCCCCTCTCTGTGCGCAGCACCCTCCCCGACTCTGGAGATGGCCACGACGATACAGCCAGCTTGAATGCACGAAGCTTCGACTTTGACTCTCTCTTCGACCATCAGTCATACCCCGTCCTCCAACGAGACGATGCGGCTGACCTCATCCGCAAGCTTCTGGCTCTCAGCAGCTCGCCTGCTCCCGTCTCCCACTACCTCGCCCATCGCGGCGCTCAGCGAGCTCAAGGTAGTAGCGAGCACCTCCACACCTACGCTAAGCGCGAAGACCTCTCCACGGGCCAAAAGGTAGGATACGGCATCATCGTGCCCGTCCTCGTCATCCTTTCCGGCATCTTTGCTGGTCTCACGCTGGGCTACATGTCCCTCGACGAGACTCAGCTCCAAGTTCTGTCTTCGACGGGTACCGAAAAGCAGAGGGAATATGCTCGCAAGATTATTCCCATTCGCAAAGATGGACATCTCTTGCTCACCACGCTCCTCATTGCCAACATGGTAAGTCTCAGCGTGCGATTATGTGCCATTACGATACCGGATTGCTCACACTCATCCAACAATACACCTCGACTCTTCACACCCCCAGATCACCAACGAGACGCTGCCAATTGTCTCCGATCCGCTCTTCCCTACGCCCGTGCTCGCCGTCGTCATCTCGACGATCCTGGTCATCATCTTCTCCGAGCTGGTCCCTCAGAGCGTATGCTCCCGCTACGGCCTCGAAATCGGCGCATACATGGCCATGCCCACGCGCGTCATCATCATCATTCTTTGGCCCGTTGCCTGGCCCGTCTCCCGTATCTTGCACTTGGTCCTCGGCCCCCATCATGGCATCGTGTACCGACGCGCAGAGCTCAAGGAGCTCGTCACCATGCACGCTGCCGCCGGTGGGCGCGGTGGAGATCTCAAGGGTGACACCGTTATGATGGTCGGCGGCGCCTTGGACCTCCAGGAAAAGGTCGCCAAGCAAGCAATGACGCCCATGGACAGCGTCTTCATGCTGCCATTTGAGGCTAAGCTCGACTACCCAACGCTCGAGCGCGTTGTTCGATCTGGTCACTCGCGTATCCCAATCTACCAGGAGATCGAGGTTGCCGTATCCCCAAAGAGCGGCGCTGCCACCCCCAGTAAAAAGGGCGGTGTACCGGGGCTGTTCAACGCACTCACTCGCCGCGGTACGGCCAACAGCTCCAAGCAGCTTCTTGGTGAGCCCACTTCTGCTGCCGATGCCGCCAACAGTGGTACAGCCTCCAAGGGCGACAAGACGCCGAGCGGAACCAACTCGCCCAAGTTCCTGTCACCCTCGTCGCCGAATCCTGGTACAGAAACCATTAAGCGAAAGAAGATTATTGGCACTTTGCTCGTCAAGTCGTGTGTTCTGCTCGACCCAGAGGACGCTGTCCCGGTCAGCGACATGACCATCAACGCCGTGCCCACTGTCCCTCACGACGAGCCCTTGCTCAACGTGCTCAACGCCTTCCAAGAAGGTCGCTCCCACATGGCCATTGTGACATCGCTGTCTCGCGACTTGTCAACAAGTGACTCTGCCGCCGCAGCAGAAGCAATCTCCTCGACCAACAATGTCCACAAGGCCTCTACCGGACCTCGCACCGACGGGCTCAGCGACATTGACGAGGAGCGTCAGCTGGACACCAGTGCACGACAGCGAACAAGCACTTCCTCCTCTCGCTCCTCGGACAGCGAGAACCAAGGTTTCCGCGGTTTCTTCAAGAAGCACTTTGGACACGACGCGCAGTTGGAGCAGACTGCACCTTCTGACGCCGAGTTGTCCGAGAAGACGGCATTTGAGGAAACGCTGAAGCCTGGCCGTGGCGAGAACATTGGTATCATTACCCTCGAAGACGTACTCGAAGAGCTCATCGGAGAAGAAATCTACGACGAGTACGACCCACGAGACAACGAGGACGGTGCATGGAACAATGTCACCCCTCCCATGAGTCCAGAGGCCGTCAGGGAGAAGCAGGCTAACGAGGTGCCACCTCAGATTGAGCTCTCGCTCCCACCTGCTGCCATCCAGGACACGACTGCCCCGAGCACCCCTGGCCCACAGTCGCAACAGTCCAAGACGCTGCTCGGTCGCCTTGGTCTCCGTTCGAAAGGTGCTGCATCCAAGGAAGCCAGCGTTCCTACCCCGACGTCTCCGGCACCCATCGAGTCCGCAGCCGCGCCAGGAGCTGGCACTGGAGCCACCACCGAGCAGGATCCCGCCAGCGGGACCTCGACAACCGTAGACGCCCCTCCGGTCGAGTCCAAGGACTACTTTGATGCCAAGACTGCCCCTGCGAACGCTCGAACCACAGAGAGCGCTACTGACGGCGGCGCTACCACGGATGCGACCGCAGGTCAGCAAGGCATCCTGCGATTTGGATCTCTGCCCGCGGGCAGTAACGCAGGAGCGGGCGGCCCCGTCTTTGCGACACGCCCCGCGGCCGCTGGACAGTCCGGTATCGTACAGCCTCAGCCCAGTAGGCCCGTAGTCGTTCGCAAGCAGAACCCCGGTGGAGGTCACTCCAATGTCATTGTGGGCGAACACTTGCTTCGCGGCCGACGCCCCACGCCCGGCACGCCCGTCGGCTCTGTACCACCCAGCGTCGGCGCAGCAGGCAACGCCGCAGGCGCACCGCCCAGCGCTGCCGGTGTCGCAGGCATTGCGGGCGGCGAGGCTTCGCGCAGCTCGACGCCCCGCCCCAACCGCTTCAAGTCTACGCCCGTACAGCACTCTCTGAGCGGAACGGGCTTCGCCGCTCCGGCGAGTAGCAGTACTGCCACGACTGCCGTACTGAACAATGCACGTGCTCGCTCTCAGAGCTCGGAGCCTCGCCGCGGCCTCTCGGGAAGCAAGGACGATGGATTCTCCACGCCTAGGAGGGTCGCCTCGGGCGCTTCTCCCACCGGGACGGGCACGACGACTCCCCTTGCCGCGGCGCCGCTGGACCTGACTCCCGCCATGACGGAGCAGGACGCCGTCGGTACGCCTGTACCGGTCGAGTCTCCACAGCCCATCAATGAGGGTGAGGGTGAGGGTTCGGATGCACGTCTTGACGGCGACGGTGCCGGCTCCAAGGAGTGAACCTGAACCGCGTCTTGAGACAATCGCGCCTGCTGGCCGCGTACCCTGATACTTTCCTTTGCTTCTGCTTCGATTTCAATTCCCTGAGGTTGTGCGCGTACGACGGACGCATCGCAACCATGGTTCTTCTACACTTTTCGTTCCCGTTTTCGGCTCCGTACGCCTTCTGTCCTTGACTCCCTCTCCCCGAAGGCCTTGGTTTACTCCCTCTCCCCGAAGGCCTTGGTTTTGCGCAACGAAAAGAAAGAAAGAAAAAGGAGGGAAAAAGCAAGAAGCAATGACATCACATTCTTTGATCAGATCAAACTACGTCGTGTGCACTGTGCACTGTGCACTTCGATGGCGATGGACTGACTTGTCACGTCTATACATTTTTTATGTGTATGTAAGTACTTACACAGCGAACTGCAAATGTTCACAGTGCGTCAAGGATGAGCGTGCCGTGTCCACTCTCCTGTGGTACGTTGGTACGCTAGGACAACCCCCCCCCCCCCCCCCCCCCCCCCCCCCCCCCCCCCCCACACCACCCTGTCGCCCCCCACCCCCGCCCCCTTGCCCCCCCCGTCC
>RRYC01000204.1:0-21812 GCA_004016185.1 Quambalaria eucalypti
TTGCCGTTGCCGTGGCCGTGGCCGTGTCCTTTTTAGGTTTGCCAGTTGGCCTGCGACAAGGCGCACGGCAATTGGAAACACTCGCTCGCAACCCCACTGCACCGGTGAATTGGGGCCGTTGCGCGCGCGGCCATGCAGGACGTGATGCCACGCTGGGACGCGAGGGACGGGGCACCCGGAGCCGAGGGACGTTCGTCGTTGGCGAAAACCCGAAGGTCTGGCCGGACTCCGGGCCTCGCTGAGTCGGGGGAAGCGATAAGCTGCTGAGATGCGATGCGGGCCCCTCTTCTTCTTGGTCTTTGGACGTCCGTCGGCTCGCCTTGTGAAGGAGGGCTGCGGATAACCCTCGTTGTGATGCTTTGTGCTTGCTCCTTTTTCGGGTTAACGATGTCCACGGAGGCTTGCGTCACTCACGTCACAAGCCCGCCTCAGCTTAACCGTTCCGCTTGCGACCCTCCGCTTGCGTTTCTCCGGGTGGTTTTGAGTTCGAGGCTGAGGCTGCTGCTGCTGCAAGCTGCGAATGACAATGCAGGCGGCAAATCGCAGCAAGCTGACAGATGGGGCGACTGGCTCTGCCAAGCAAGCGAGGCGAGGAAGCGGGCGGAAGTGCAATCGCACATGGGGGCCATCTGCAGCATACTTGCCCTCGAGCAACTTTTAGCTCCTGTGGAGTTGTGGCTTGACGCCAGCCTGAGTCGGGACTGCCGATGGTTGTGCCTTGCGGTTGTGCTGCAACTGCAACGACTTGTTGTAAGTAGCCGTGAGTATACTGAGTGCCTGCCTTTGGGGCCCGCTGGGGCTGTTGGCGGCTGCGGGGCGGGGCGGAGCAGGGCGGGGCAGTGCGGGCAACGGCTGGGTCACCGTGCCTGACGCAAGCGGGCCGCACCCGCACAAAAATGAGCGACGACCTCGGGCTCGTTTGTTCCAGAGACGCGGGTGGGATCAGATTTCATGCACCGCATGGCGGGCACCAGCTGCGTCTGCCTGGGTCCTGGCGCCACGCAACACGCACAGTACGGTGCACCACCCTTTGAGTTTGGGCTGGAGAGTGGAGCGCGCTCGTGGCTGGGAGAGAAATCGCGCGCCGGGCTGTCAGCAAGCGTTGCGGGGGAACAGAGGCGTGGGCGCCTGGCCCGTCTTCACCCCCGCTCCAGCACAGGACAGGCCGTGACCTAATTTCGAAGGCTGCGAACGTTGCGGGTCGCGCCGCTGCCGCGCCAAGGTGGCGGTGGTTCCTTTTGTGGAGCGCGTGGAGCGCCCGAAGCTTCATTTCCAAGTCATTTCACGAGAAGGATCGGGCAGAGGGCAAAGCAAGGGAGGAGAAAGAGAGAGAGAGAGGGAGCGGAGGTTGTTACCGAGGCGAGGCCAGGCGACGGGCGTCAATGCGGGCGTGGGCATGAATGACATGATGTGACCTGACCAGAACTTGCTCGTGAGGAGCCCGCAACAGCAACTTTCGTTGCCCTCAATTCGGAGTGAGTCGAGGCAGCAGCGGAGCGCAATTGGGGTGCTATCGACGACGACGACGACGACGACGACGACAAGGCTCACGACGGAGACGACGCTTGACAGAGAGCAATTCATCGTCGGCCAAGGCACAGCGTGGCACGCCTATGGCAGCCGAGATCAAGCGCAATGCAAGACGTGGACGTCCCACGTATATGTGCCCGACTTCAGACACGGAACTACGGGGAGCGGGGGAGAGGGAGAGAGAGAGAGAGATCAAGTCGGATCACCGAACGGGATAACATCGCCGACCGCCCGTCAGGGAGCGGAGGGGGTTGCACGCATGTTGCACGAATCTTGCCGGCCTGCCGGCCTATTGTCGTTGATTGCACCCTGCCCGCTCGACTCGATTCGACTCCAGTTCGCCGTTGCGCAGTAGTCTCGGTCAGACGCTGCTTGGTCTGAAGCATTCTATTGTTATTCACGGTCCAGTCTGATGCGCCCCGAGCTGATCCGTCAACCCCAGACAAACCCCGCTCCTCGCTCGCCGTGTTCCGTTGCAGCTCCGAACGTCCGCGTGTCTCTGTTCCTCTGTCCGGCGTGTTCCCTTGCTATTATACGGTCCCGCCGGACCTATGTGCGGACGTCTTCCTTCCCCCTCCGTACCAAACTTGACCCCCGTGTCCGTTGTCAACCCACGTCCTTTGACCCAATTCATCACCACCGTCCCGACGTCCCACTCTCCATGCCCTTTAGCCCGCGACAATCGCATCGTTACCACTCTACATCCTCTTACATTGTCGCGCCCGCGCCCGCGCCTACGCCCACGTCTGCGCTTCCACCTATACGAGGCTTGCTAGTCGCATGATCTGCTGGCTGTCTTCGGTCGACTTGCTTGCAAACCTCACTCCATCTGTCCGCTGCCTGGACAGAGCTCGACCAAAGCACGACCATGTCGCTACATCCTTCCGCGGGCCATGACCCCTACGCCCCTCACATCCCTCCCTACTCTTTCCACACACACCCAGGACCTGCGCCCCATCCCTCTTTCCATCCTCCTCCTCATCGCGTGGCCTCACACCCACACCTCCCATACCACCCTGCCGGCCCGGAGCCCACCCCTGGCGCCTCGGCGCCTTCACCACCTCCCGGATTCACCTCTTCGCCGCCCACCAACACCACCAACCACCCGGCCAAGAGGATCCGCAGGACTCATGCTCGTCGATCCTGCCTTGCATGCAGGAAGCGCAAGGCGCGCTGCGAGCTCCCAGACATTACGGTACCCTCGTCCATGACGCCCCTCGATACGCCCCTCAAGTGTCATCGTTGCCGCACGCTGGATGCAGACTGCGTCGTATGGGATGGAGACCGCAAGACCAAGGGTGACCGCCCTCCCAGGTACGGACCGCCTCAGGCTCGCCCTCAATCACAGAACAATGGCAGATCCCAGTCTACCTCTCGCCCTCAGGCGGGTGGTTCTCCTCCTCACGAGTCGCAGCCCGACACCCCTACGCAGCCGGCACGTGGCGGAAGTGGCCTCCCACCATCCTCTTCCACCAAGCGCCGTCTGACCCAGACTCATCGAGGGAGCTTCGCCCGCGCCACATCGGCAAGCAGTTCGTCTTCCTCTGACTATGATCAAAGCTACTACGATGGCCCTGCCAATCGCTACGGATATCATCCTGGAGACTCAAACGACTACCGGGCCGGCAAGGACGAAGGCAACGCCGGCGAAGGCCTCTCTTACTGGCCGCACATGGTCGAGCCTGGCGTTGAGGAAGAAGTCGAACAGGCGCAGTTCCAGATGCAGCACTTGCAAGTCGGCGCAGGGGGACTTTCTCGACGATCTCAGGTCCCCCCCGAGCGTCTGCACCCCGCCCCTACCGAAACGCAAGGCTCCGTCACATACAATCGTGGCCTCCGCCGCGCCAAAGGCAAGGAAGTCGACGTTCAGAGTCTCGAGTACCGCCTCAAGCTCATCCGAGCGTTTGGTCGCAACGCTGCTCAGGCCTGTGAAATCATCTACCGCTGTCCCGAGTACAAGGACCGATCACTTGCGGCGGAAATGGTTGTTCGGGTCAAGCTACCACCTGTGATTCCCGACGTTCGAGTGGAGCGATCCAAGTGAGTATCCGTCGTCGTCGTCGTCGTCGTCGTCGTCTATGAGCTCATTCAAGCCTGTGATGGGTAGTCGAGCAGACCCGTTGACGAAAAGACCCACACACCCCTACACCCCTTCGCACAGAATGGAAGCCTTCATCTTTGCCAACCCGTGGATCAGTCTCAACCTGCTGCGACCGCCAGAGGAAGACTCGTACCCTCCATTGATTTTTCTCCGACGCGTAGTCACCTATCTATGCATGCGTCCACACCATCCACCAGAGCTCCTCGCAGCCGTTGTTCAGGAGTCATGCTCCCATGCCATCTTCCAGACCCGATCTCGCGAAGTCTGCCAGGCCATCCTGCTCCTCGCCATGTACGAGCCCCTGGACCTGAGACTTGCCAAGCCTCCCGAAGACGTCGACCAAGAATTCGACCACGCGCCAGGCTCTTACCTCTACCTCACTGCAAAGACGTTGGCCCTGTCCTTGAACTTGGACTCTGCCATCTTTGACATGTGCTCTGGTCCAACTGCGCTCACCTTCTCGTCTCCATGGGAGGAGCGTATCGCACGCCTTCAAGATGCCAGTCTCTGGCTGGCCGTCTCCCAGACTGGCCTTCAACATGCTTGGTGCAGCACCAAACCCGTGCTTCCCAACCCTCACCCGTCGCAAATCGACATCGAGGCATTCCATACCAATGTGCAGCCTCTGCTCCGCCACTCAGCTTCTCGGGCCATGCTCCCTGGTGGCCCAGATGCCGAGCCATGGCCCACGCCCGATTGGATCTCTCCCGACAAGCGTCTCAAGCTCGCAGGTTCCTTCTTGGCCATGGCCCACCAAGCCAAATTTTTTTATCGTATCCGCACCTTTTGGAAAGAGATCGACGGGTACGAGATCCACGATTTTGGCAACATTGGCCACATCACGCAGTGCGTCTGTAACCTCGTTCGAGACACGGAAAGGCTAGACCAACTCCAAAGAGACGAGTTTGGTGAGTGCATTCCTTGATGAGCTACACGTCCGACTCTATGTATGCGTATGGATTGGCCATGTCCTCCGCCTGCGACTCACTCATCTGACAATTGCCCTTTCCATCTTCGCAGCCTCGTTGCCTTCTCAGGCCGCCACACCCGTTATTCTCAAGTTCCAAGAGATCGAGCGCACCGACGTCGTTGGCTCTCTACAAGGTCGAGTCATCTTCGCCGCCGCCTCAGCGGCCGGCATGCGCGTTGGAGCAATTACCAGGGCCAACTGTTACAGAGGCCTCGAACAGCTGCCCCACGATCAAGCCGGTGACTTTGCTCATCTGCTCCACATCAATGGTTATCTGCACGAGCAGAACTTGGCCCGGCTGGGCTCCCTTTTGGACGACTTTTCTCCGCTCGCTCCGTCGGGCTTACCCAGTGCGTCCGCTCGGTTTGGGGAAATGGAGGTGCGACTGCTTCCCCCCATGGCTGTATGCGTGGCAGTCTTTGGTGCAACAAAGCACATGGTAGAACGAACCGTTGTCCTCAGCCACGGCCTGGGATACCTGCCACGTCGCGCTCCGATATTACTGGAACGCATCAACAAGGCCATTGACCTACTCGTTCCCTTCAAGCGCGAGGACGAGCTTTCCATTGCTGCACTCATGGTCAAGGTCCTCCGCGAACTATCTCGCCGCTTCCAAATCTTTTTTGAGGCCACAGCCAATGGTGGAAAGGATCGTTCCGCAAAGAGCCCCAACGAGGGATCCTCGGAGTCGCGATCGGACGGCAGCACTGACGCTAGTCGAAACACGCCGCCATTCCATCGATCTAGTCCGTTTGCGCATCAATGGCTCTCGGAAGTGTTCACCCGGACCTTCGGCCCGGGCGACCGACTGTTCCCAAGCCTTGCTAGCATCTTGGAATCCAGAAGATCGCTCCATGAGCATGACCAGGGTCGTCTCGCTCACACTGCTCCTCAGCCAAAGCAATCCGAATCTTCTGCATCGCCCTACGAAGCGTCGGTGCCTTCGCCGTGGGAAAGAAGGTCTTCCGCGTACGACGCGAACCCGACTTCGGGCGCAGGTCTTCGGAGCAGCATCAGCCCAAGTGATCACAGCAGCGGTAGCTTTGCTCACACGCCACACACACGGCCGCGTGATTGCACTCTTTCCATGCCCTCGGTCTCCTCTCCGTCTTTCGGACCGGGTCTCGCTTTTGGATCTTCGCCTGCGAACTCTTCCCTGAGCATGCTGCCCCCATCTCTCACGGGCTCCAGCGATTCCTCTTACCAGCCACGTCATCATCAGCACAGACATAGCTACCACACAAACTTTGGTCCCTACAGCAAGAACAGTCACGCCCAGGGTCTGCCTTCCTTCTCGTCTTCTTCATCGACTTCGTCCTCGTCGCCGACACTGCTCAGGAACCCCGGCAGCTTTGGCTTGCCTCACAAGCACTTGCAATACGTCACCTTCAATGTACCGAACGTCCCGTCAGACGCCTCTACGCTCCCACGACCGTGGTCGGCCAGCGGCGACAGGCCTGGTGCCAGCAATAGGCCAAGCACGTCGGCCAGTATCCCGTCGATGAAGACGCTGCCACCGAGCCACTTGCCAGGAAGCGCCGACTCGCAGCATCATGATGAACGCGAGGGCGGTGCGGATCCCAAGTCTGGGACGTCACCCACGCCTACGCAATCCCCGACGCCCTCTTCCTCCGGTAGCTCTTCTCCGTCTCCGTCTGCCTCCGAGGGCGGCTTCGGACAGACATCCGTCTCCGCCTCTCTGCCACCCTCGGCACCGACTTCTGCGTCCTCTCTTCATCTCCCCCTCGATGGGTCCAGCCATCGCGGTAGCACCAGCTCTGGCCCCGGTCTGCGGGCAGACCCCCCCCTGGCGGACCAGCGTGCGGACCAGCGTCAGGGCCGCGCTCAAAGCGGGTACGGCAGTGCTGGCGAAGCGGAAGTGCCCGAGGACGTCGACTACATCGACCCGGAGCTTCTCTCCAGCCTGTTCGGCTCGTCAGAGATGGGCGACTTCATCGGCGTAGACCTGACGCTGCTTTTCTCCAAGAAGCCCACAGTCGAAGGCATCGCAGGCGCGGGCGCCACGGCGTGAGATCGCATCAAGCTCTCCGACCGGATCAAACCTCGTCCCGACTTTGCGCCGCAAGTTACCCGCTCTTATCTCCGAAACGTCACGGTCGGTCGGTCGGTCGGTCGGTCGGTCGGTCGGTCAGTCGAGCCTTGTCCCTCTACTGTATATCAGATGATACTATACTACCACATACTATATACGGAAGTATGTATGCCCACGCCGACACTACAGTCAGAGCTAGCATACCTCTCTTCCCTTTTCCGTCTCGTCTCGTCTCGTCTCGCCGCTTCAAACGTCAAACGTCAAATGTCAACGAAAACCCAGATTCCCGCTCCCCTTCCGTCGATATTGGCATCGTGAATTGGATTGAACCTACTAATAATGCGTGGTCCCTCCCGAGATTCCAAGCTGTCATCCTCCCTCCCCTTTCTGCTCTTCTCCTCCCCCAACTCCAACTCTCTAGCGAATGGAATCTCTCAATACGTCGTAGCGTAGCGTAAAATGTGAACCTGGAATGACATACACGGAATCGTCAGCTTGTCAGCATGCATACACCCATGTAGGTACAGTATCTTTGTCTACGTGACTGAGTGAGCGACCGAGTGCTGAGTGGCGTCTGCGAAGTGAAGTGTTGCCGGGTATCTTAGTCAAGATCCGGACAGATGGGGTTCAGGACGGGGGTGGTATGAAGATGAGATTGACCATCATGTCATCAAGATTGAGTAGTATGACTTGGTCTAGATGTGTGTGGGTACATCTGCATCGGCACCAGAACAGGACAGAAGCTCCCGCCCCGTCCCACCGCGCCTACCTCTCCTCCCAGACCTCCTCGTCATACCTCCCACTCCCACTCCACCCTCCTCCGCAGTACCTCCCTCGCCTTCTCAGGCGTGAGACCCGTCTCGCCCTCTGCTGCTGCTATCGCACCACTGCCGCTGCCACTGCTGATGAGACCGCCGGGAGGACTCAGGCGGAGGTCCCGCCTTAGGCGGTCCCATTCTGATGCAGAGCTGGGGAAGGTGGACGTGGACGTGGCGGCTAGGGCGGAGCGGAGGGTCCAGCCGTGCGGTTCGTCGGTGTTCTCACTGCCGCTGCCGTTGCCGCTGCCGGGCAACGATAGGATTCTCGCAGCATCAACGAGAAGGCTCCATGGCGCTTCTGGGCGGAAGCCCAAGCCCGAGCTGAGGCTCACGCGGAGTGGGCGTGCATTCTGCTCGTCGTTTCCACCACCACCGCCGCTACCGCCGCTGCCGCTGCCGCTCCCCTGTAGCTGGGAAAGGACGTTCCGCCAGCCTTGTTCCCAGTCCAGGCGGAAGCGCGTGGCGCCTGCGTGCGTGAAGCGCTTTGACCCGCCTGCGATGAGCACGCGCTGTACGACTGCAGTGCTGAGGTCGCGTGCGATCTGTCTGTAGATGGGGGTGCACCGCACAGCAGGTAGGACAGGGAGGAGGTGCGTCATGTGTGTATTGAATGTTGCTAGGGCGGGGAAGAGGCACGGCGTAGGTACGTGCGGGGCGTCGTCTGCGTCGGAGAGGGGCGAGACGGTATCGGTCCATTGCATTTGCGCATAGGGCCGGAGGTTCTCCACGACTTCGCTCACGACGAGACGGCGGATTCCCTCGCTTGCGCGCTTGAGGACCTCGCCGAAGCGCGCGAGGGGCTCCTCCCAGACGCTGTCTTCCTCGCGCGTCGTGCTACTCGAGGTGCGAGCGCTCGCACTTCCGCCCCCGCTGCCCTTGAGGCCCTTGCGGATGAGCGACCCCAGGGACTCGCCGTCGAGCTCACGCTCCTCTGCCTCGTCCCTCTGCTGCTTGAGAAGCCGCCTGCCCGCCTCGTTCTGAAGGAGGTCATGACTGAGCTCAAGGAAAAAGGATTGGTCCTGCCAGCGGTTGACGTGGGTATACACGTGCAGCGCAGAGAGATACGCCTTCAACAGGCGGGAGAGGCCGCGCAGGCCGCGGACCATGTCTGCATCGCCCGTGGGGAGGCCCGTGCCCGGCTCGATGCCGCCAGGCATGGCGCGGGCAAAGGCCGAGCTGAGGCTCTCAAATGCGTCGAGGGAGCGCGTCAGGCGCTGGTGGTAGGTCCGCAGGATGGGGAGCTGGATCTCGCAGAGGAAGCGCAGGCGCTGCTCCAGCTGCGGCAAGGGACGGTAGGTTTCTGTGATGTTCTCCAGGAGTCGGACGAGGCTGCGTGCAGACCGCGTTGTCTTGGCCTCTTTTGAGGACGAGGAAGACGACGAAGCCGCCGCCCAGGTGCCTAGAGGCGGCTCGTCTTCGTCCAGGCCCTCGCCCTCGGCATTGCCAATAGTCCAGGCGTCGCCGTCATCGAGGACTTGCTCGACGGTGTCCTCGGCATTGACGCGCTCGCTCTTGACCCAAGCGTCAAACCAGACTTGGTTGTCGAGGACCTCTTCCGACAGGCGCAGTGGTCTGGGCGAAGAGGATGCAGCGATGCTGGACATAAGTTCGTCCAAGTCGTCGTCGAATTCGATGAGCCTGGAGATGGTATGCGCGAGGATTTGAGAGTCCTGCTGTTGGAGCAGCAAGGGCACAGACGACGCAATCTTGGCCTGTAGTGGTCGCAAGAGGACGTGGAGGAGGTCCGTCTGCGGCACTCCGGTGAATGCCTTGCCGTAGCGCGTCAAAGCGGGGGCGCTCAGCTTGAGAGCGGGGCCACGGCGAGGGAGCGTAGCATAGAGGGGCAGCAGCGTCTTGATGAGGGACAGCATGTGGTTCAAGAACCACTCGGGCTTGTCCAGGCGGTTTGTGGCGCGCGTCGAGTCAAAGTGGTAGCGGAAGCGAAGGAGGTAGGGCTCGACGAGGATGGCCGTAGAAAGAAGCGGGATGTATGCGTCGCTGCCTGGGTGCGCATCTGCGACCGTTTCCGGCCTGGCGTCTTGATATTGGAGGCACGAAGGCCGTGGCGTCAAGTCGAGGAAGGAGCCAACGAGCTGGAGCGAGGTCAAGGCCGTCCACGCAGACTTGACAGAAGGAGAAGCCAAGATGACGGACGCTTCCTGGACGGGTTTTCCTTGAGCCTGGGCTTGCTCGGCAGATAGCGGTGGCCAGCCGGCAGTCTCGAGGGCCTGGCGCAGGGCCTTGGATCTGGTGTCTACCAGCGTGGAGTAGACTTCGGCGAGCTTGGCATTGAGGAATGTAACCATGCGTAGCGAGGTGGCGGGCTTTGCAGTGGAGGTGGAAGCAACGGCGGTATCGTTGGCATCGCCCGACTGCGAGGCGAGGTCTTGCACATGTCGGCATAGATGGGCCAGCTCTGTCAAGCGCTGGAGGGGAGGGTCGGCGGACTGGGCTGTTGGCAGTGCTGCGTCGTCTTTTTCGTTTCCAACGCCCAAAACGGCGTCCCAGAGAGTCTGCGCTTGCGCAAGAATGGCAAAGTAATCACGCGCTGACCGGAACTCTTGGATCGTGCTACGATGCCGCTGTAGTTGCTCTGCGAGGGATGCAGAGTTGGTGCCAGAGGTGCTCTCGGATGCGGCCCTTGGTCCGCCACCGGCAATGCTCTTGGCCGATAGTCTGGATACAATCTGGTCTAGCTGGGTGGAAACGGAGCTGATCTGTGGCGGCAATGCGCCGAGTGACTTGTCGAGTGTACCAATGTACTGATTGGCCACGGCCAGTTGCTGCGCTGCGGCACTCCTCGCTGCGTCTCTGCGTTGAGCATCTTGCCTGACCTTGTCCTGGAGTGCCTCGATTTGCTGGGCCAGGGCAGATGCCGAGGGCAAGCTGGCGGACAGGAGTGGGTGCTGCCGTACATGTCGCTGCAGCTGCTCCCTCGACGGCGGCTCGAGGTGCGAGGCCAAGCGGGCCAGACCGTCGACCTGGGCCAGACACGTCGCAACGTCGTGCGGGCTGCGAGGCGAGGCGAACGACGTCGAGGAGGAGGGAGAGGCACTCGCGGCCTGCATGGCTGCTGGGATGCTTCGTGGCGATGGGGGTGGGATTACGTGGTGCGGCGAGTTGAATGTCTGGACGAGAATCGTATGTACGAATGACAAGCCAAGGCGGACGGATCTGCGAAGGACGTAGGGATGTTTGCGGTAAAGTGTCGCGGGTGTCGCATTGTCGCAGTGTCGCAGTGTTGGCGGTGCAGCTGCCTGCCACTGCCACTGTCACTGCGCCTGCACCCGCGCCACACAAGATGCGTGTGCGTGGCCCATGCACCCTAGAATTACGCGCGCCCCTTTCAGCCACTTCAATGGGATCAGAGTTCAGATCAGCTTCCCCTTTCCGCGTTGCTGCCTGCAATTCGCACAAGCATCGTCTTGGTACGGGGTGGTGTCAGACGTCGATTCCTCTCGCTGCATTTCGAGCCCGCCCCGCCGCCCTTGCCCTCTTGTCTCTCTCTCTCCTCGCCACACGTCACTCTCTTTGGTTCCCCCACCCGCTCCTTTCGACGGCCCCCTGAGTTCTACCCCCGCCACTCTCCCTCGCAATGGCCGACGACATCGCGAGGAGGGCATTGATGGAGACGGGCAGCGAGGATGCCGTCACCGTCAATCAGAGGGCTCTCATCGACAAAATTCTCGCACGATACGCCGCAGAGTTCACCGTCTTTAGAGAACTCCTCCAGAACGCAGACGACGCAGGCGCCACCCACTGCCAGCTTCGCTTCGACAGCATTCAGCCCGCGCCCTCGCACACCGAGCCCAACCTCAAAGCCACACTAAAGAGCTGGACATTCAAGAATGACGGCAAGGTATTCGGTCCAGACGACTGGCAGAGGCTTCGGAGAATTGCAGAGGGCAATCCAGACCCAGACCGCATCGGCGCATTTGGCGTCGGCTTCTACTCCCTTTTCTCCATCTGCGAAGAGCCGGTCGTATCCTCCGGCGACGATCTCATGGGCTTCTTTTGGAAGAATGGCGGCGACTCCCTCTTTACACGGCGCGCCAAGAATCCCAATGCCGCCACCGACGTATCGCCCAGTGGCAACCCTTGGACTTCCTTCTTCATGGCCCTCCGAGAGCCCGGACCCTTTCCCGAGTCACCCTTGCAACTCGCTCGCTTCCTTGCCACCTCGCTCACCTTTACCACCCGCGTACGCACCGTCGAGCTCTGGTTCGACGACCATCGCCTCTGCAAGCTGGAAAAGACCCTCGAAGCCGTCCGACCCCTGGCCATGCCTGCCCATCTCAATCCGCATACCCCCGAAAAGATGATGCGCGTAGATCGATTGGAGAGCCAGGGCATGCAAATCGACATCGAGGCATTGGCGCTTCTGTGGGAGGGCGAGAGGGAAAAGATTCGCGCCGAGAGGGAAAAGGCAAATCGGCCCAGTCTGACTGCTGCGCTGACCAAATCGGGCGGTCTGACCAGTATGCTGCAGAATGCATTTGGAGGGCGCAGTCACAGGGACAAGAGCAGCGCTCCCCCAACTCCCAAGCCTGCCAGCGCCGTCGAAGAAGATCCCCTGCAGCGCAGCGCTCGCCTCCTCACCAGCCACTCTGCTCGTGCCTTGCTGCGGGTCGCCACCAGCCACGTCGAAGTCAAGACCGACGCTCAGTTCAAGCGCGAAATCGAGCGCTCGACAAAGAAACCACCACCCACGCGGACCAGCTTCAACCTCATCTGGGTGGGCAAGGAAGAGTACGACGCAAGCGGCATGGAGTCGTCGTCTTCTTCTAATGACGGCGAAGCAGGGTCAGAGCAGCAACGGAAAGCCGAGGAAGTGGGCCCAAAGATCATCTTCGAAGGTCTCATGCCCAAGCTCGACAAGATGGGCAACGTATTTATTGGGTTCAGGACACATCAGACGACGGGTTTTGCCGGTCACGTGGCCGCTCGCTTCATTCCCACCGTCGAGCGCGAGTCCATCGACTTCATCGACCGCCACTGCGCAAGGTGGAACATGGAACTCCTCGCCGTCGGTGGATACACCTGCCGCGCAGTGTATGAGACGGAAATGGAGATGCTCAGAAAGGCTTGGGTCGACGGCACCACCGACGAGGCCAAGAAGACACAACAGATGCTGCTCAGCAAGGCTCTGCATACCATGCGCTTCTTTACCATGAGGGATTCATCGCCATCACCTCGAGTCTCTGCTACGTTTCTTGCCACCTTCTTCACCTCGGCACGCCAGAATCTGCTCACCATTGCTTCCACGAGCGGAATCAAGCCCTCTTCCGCGGTGCGCCTCCCCAATGCCGTGCTCCTCGAGTTCATTCAGAAGCTGCCTGTAATCCCGCCCCAACACATCGAGCAGGCGCCAGATTTTTGCAACCAAATCCGAGCTCGCAATCTCGTCAAGGACATCACAATGGAAGACGTCTTTCAGGAGCTTGGCGCCCGTGCCCTCGAGCTCCAGGAGATGGTCAGCTGTCTACGGTGGTGGATCAATGTCAGCCAGCACCCAGGCTACGACACGAGCCTCCGTTCGCGGCTACTCAATTGCGCCGTTGTGCGTATCCCCAGCGAAGGAGCAGCAGAGGGCCAGGCGCAGGGCGAAACGATACAGTCTCTTGGCTCCGTGCGCCACATCTTGAACCCGCAGCGCATTCCCTCGGACGTCGCCCTACCACCCTCTTGCCTTGCCTACGAAGTCTCAAAGTCGTTTACCGCCACGGAGCTCACTCGAGTGTACGACTGGTCGGAGCTCAGCATACCTACCTGGCTGAAACACCTCGCTAGTCTCGGCCAGCAAGCCACGTGTCCTGCCGAGACGAACCTGCAGCTCAGCCCTGCCTTTGCCGAAAGAGTACTCGGCATCGTCAGTCGCTCTTGGGGTAATTTGTCGAGCAAGCAGCAGCAAGAGTCTACCGAGGTGCTCAGAGCGCTTACTTGTATACCTACCAAAAAGGGCATGCACATGCCCGAGCAGTCCTACTTTGCCAACGTTTCGCTATTCGAAGACCTACCGATCGTTGAGTTCCCCTCTGCCGCCGTCAAGGGCAACCTCGAGAAAGTCCTGGTGGCACTCGGCGTGCGCAAACACGTTGATCTCCAGCTCATCTTTACCCGATTGGTCAGCGGAGGGGATTGGAGTCACGTCGAGCTCCTAACCTACCTTGCTTCGAATCGGGAGAGCTTGTCCTCCGTGGAGATAGAGCGGCTCAAAAAGACGCCCATCTGGCCAAAGGAAGGCGAGCCTCTCACAACAGGCAAGGACGGGAAAGAGAGGCCCCTTCGCTATCGCGCGTCGCAGCTGTACGAGCCCACCGAGGTTCTTCGTGGGCTCAAGCTTCCCCTTTTGGATTGGAGCTCTCAGGGCTCCCTGAAGTCCTGGCGAACGGGCAGCGACGAGGCCAAGTTTGCTACCGACCTCGGCCTGATGAGGTATCCTCCGATTGACACAATTCTAGAGCTGGCTTCTCCTTCGACATCCGACGGCACGACGCGCGAGCGTGCATTGGCGTACTTTTTAGAAAAGTCTTCTTATCGGACACACTACAAGCCGGCCATCGGACAGAAGTACGCATTCGTTCCGTGTCGTGTTCCCAGCCTGAGCGGCGATGGCTCGCCAGCCAAGATGGACATGCTTCGGCCTACCGAGGTGTTCACCAATGCCGCTTGCCAGGTCATGGGCTTTCCCCTCGTGGCCGGCATCGCTTCGAGCGACGTGCCAAAGCTGCAACTCGCCGCAGATCCGCCCGCGGCGGCGCTCATCGCCCGCCTGATCCGCGACCCGCCAAAGTCGCTGGAAAAGGCCAAGCAGGTGTTCGAATACCTTGCCAGCGTGCAGAGCTGCTTCACGACTCAAGACATTACCTACCTCGCCAGCAGCGCCATCGTTCCGATCCCGCCGCCGCCGTCCAAGGGCGATGCTGCCAAGGTCACAGATGGCGGCGACGTCAGGCTGGTAGAGCCCAACTCGTGCTACTTTGGTAGCAATAACACTGTCGATGCCTTCCGCTCCGTCTTCCTCTACGTGCCCGACCTCGGCGACAAGGCAAATGCCTTTCTCAGACTCGTGGGCGTCAGCGCCGAGCCCTCCATCGAGGAAGTGGCGCGCCGCCTCGTCGCTGATCCGCATCGCTTCTACAGCTTGTCCGGCTCCGCAGAGGCATATCTCTCCCTCCTGAGGCTCATTGCGACCAATTGGCGTCGCATCGGCCCTTCTTTGAGGAGATCAATGAAGCAGAGCCCGTTCTTGCTTGCCTCGAGGCGGCTCAAGAACAGCGGCCCCGCTTCGGCAGCTCCTGGAGCTGCAAAGCAGCCGCCAAAGCAGCCAGCCGACTTGCTGAGCGACGACCTTCCCGACGACGATGAAGACGAGGGGGAAGACGCCGGGATCCTTGTTCACGAGCTGAAGCAGCCGCACGAGGTCGTCGTTGTGGACGATGCAAACACCGGAATGATCTTTGGCTCGAGCGTCTTCACTGCCCCGCACGAGGACCTACTCGAGGGTCTGTACACGGAGCTGGGATCTCTCAGGCTCAGTGAGCTCATCACCGAGCGCTACATTACCGTCGGCCAACTGGTAAGCGACACGCGGCGGACAAGGGACGTCAAGGCGCTGGTCCTCGAGCGCGCGCCGCTGTTCCTCTTTGAGATGCGCCAGTCGGGCAACAAGGGCGATATCCGCCGCGACGCCGAGTGGCTCAAGTCGTCGCTGGAGGTCTTCGAGTGGGAGGGGCTCAAAGTCTCGAGGACGCTGACATTCCAGGGCAGGCGCGAGCAGGACGTGCAGAAATGCTCGGCTACGGCCGAGATGGAAGGCAGGACGCTCAGGCTGTATATTGCAGGCAACATGGATCTAGACTGGTTTGAGGTCGCCGTTGCGCTGAATCGCTTCCTCCTCTCGAGGAAGCGGCTGCAGGAGGTCTTGCTGTTCATGACGCTGCTCTCGACGTCGCTGCGGGACCTCAAGAGAAGAGGGTGAGTGTACGCGCGCGATCCAGCGTAGAGCCCCGGCTATGGCTGACGTTTCTCCTTCCCATCCGACTGCAAATAGCTTCCACGTTGACAAGATTCTGCAGCAGCGCAAGGCGGAGCGTGAAGCCTACGAGCGAAGTAAGCTGGAGCAGCAGCGCCAAGCCCAGATTGAGGCCCTTTCACGGCCAAGCGACAAGCAAATCAGCGACTGGAGGAACCAGATTATGTCCATGTTCCCGGACGCAGACGTCAGCCACGTCGAGTCTTTGTTGAAGTCGCAGAAGGACGGGCACCTGGAGAATGCTACCAACGCGATGCTGCAAGAAGGGTATCCTCGGGTGTCCGCCAAGGACGGAGGCGCACCTGCGACATCGACGATGGGCGACTCTATCCACGACGAGAAGGCGCTGCGTGGGCCGCAAGGCGCAGTTTCGCCCAGCAGCACCAATTCTGGGTTCGGAGGCTTCTTCTCTTCTTGGCGAGACAGGATGAAGCGGCCCGAGGGCCTGTCCTCGCTCGCATCTGGCACGTCCTCGATTCAGCGCCCGGGCGCCCAGCCGCCCGCCATTGCCGCTGCAGGCCGCTCAGCGGATCAGAGTGGGACCGACGGCAATCTGGCTGCAGGCACAGGTAGTAGTACTGCAGGGATTGGTCCAAATGCCAAGCCGGCTGAGCAGCCCTCGTCCCTGGACAGCATCCGGCGGAACGTACTGGCCGCCATCTCTGCGTCACGCCCTGACGGAGCTTCGTCTGTGACGTCGCAGGCGCAGCAGACGACGGTCAAGGAGGCCAACTCGACGTACTGTGACAACTCGGGCATCGCTACAAACCTCTCCCTCGGCGGTGAGGTATGCGGTATGCGCTTCTTCTTGAGCCCCGAACTGGATGCGGCCAAGGTCATGCTGGAGAATCACGCCGCCCTCGAGCGGCTCATCACGCAAGTCTACCGCCCTATCGGAGCCATCTTCGGCTTGGACCCTGGCAGCATGCACGTCTTCGTCGACGTGTCCGGCCCGACAATCGCCTTCAACCGCGGCGGGACAATCTGGCTCAACCTCCGCTTCTACCTCGCATGGCACGACGCCGCCGTCCAGCGCGGAGAACTCGCAGACGCACTCATCTCCACGTACTTTAGCGTTGCGCATGAAATTGCACACAACCTCGAGCAGGCGCACAACGCGCAACACGAGTTCTACACGAGCGCACTGTGCGAGCAGTTCTTCATGAGTCTTGCAGCGTACATTGCGGGACTCGGCACGCAGCCTGGAGTTGCGGCGCCGTGACCCGTACGCCACCCGCACGCCATGTCCATACAATGCCCGCAATAATACCTCCCCGCGCTCGCGCAATCGGCGCTGCGCTCCCCTCCCAGGACTTCGATCTGCTCCGCCTCGCCTCGACTGTGTATCCTCCCTCCCCTCCTCCCCCTCAGCTTGACCTTCCTTCCGCAGCCTAATCCAGCCCAGCCTCTCGCCTGTCCAATCTTTTTTTCCTGTCCTATCATTCGGTATTCGGCGTGCTCCGTCATTTCCTTTCCCTTACTTTGAATGGACAGTTGCGCTGTAAAGTCGAGGATGTAGCGAGTGAGGAGCTTCTTCGTTGGTGGGGTCACGTGCGGCCGTGGACGCGTCGCTCTTTCCGTAAGTGAAAGTCGCGATGCTCGTAATTTGCTTCCGCTCTTCGTTGCCTAGTCGCGGGCGTCCTTGTCGCTTTTGGTCTGCCAATCGCCGGTCGCTTCTGATTCTGATTTATTCCCCTGCAATTCCTCTGTCAGCCGCACAACCACCACCAGAGACTCATCATCCTAGCCCTAGCCTGGCATGTCCGACCCCGCCTCACCACCGTTCACGCTCAGGAGGTACTCCCTCTCGAGGTACAGGTACGAGGTGGATAATCGATCATGCGCGTGGCCGGTCCAGCATGTCCTGTCTTTGCCTTTGGAAGATGGAGAGTTGGAGGGCGGGGAGAGGGAAGGGGATGGTGCCCAGTCCACGAAGAGGCCGCAGGAGGAGGGTTTAGGAACGAGCCCTCCTGCCGCGTGCGAGGAGCGGCAAGCTTTTCGGTGTCTCAGACTCAGCGACGACACACTTGACGTCGCCAGCGATGTTGAGTCACTTGCGCTCGGGACAAGCTCAGACGAAGACGACGACCCGTCGTCCTCTTCAAGCCTTGACACCAACTTCCCTTTCGGTACGTCACCTGGACCGAAGGTTCGATCAATACCTCTGCGCTACTCTGCTTCGATGAGTTTCTGCGGCACGGAGTCTCTGGCAACGGACACCTTCAAGAGCGTCGTTGGGGAGCAGGCCTACTTTCGCGAGCAAAGGGGTTTCACAGCTGCTGTCCTGCGACAGGCCGAAAGCAAAGGGTGGACTGCCAGTGAGTCTTTCGTTGCAAGGGTGCAGCAGAAGATGGCATCGCGGGTACTCCTCGAGGCGTCCACCCAAGAGACGCCGCAAATTTACTCGTGGAAGTGGGTGCCGAATCCCGGCGCGAAGCCAGTACCGCTCTTTCCTTCCCAGAACTCGGAAAAGGATCTCATGCAACGCTTCGCCGCGGTAACGAACTACTTTTTCGATGCGGCCGCGAAGTTGGCGGCAGAAGACCGTGCTCAGGCGGCTGTAACGGGTGCCGAGGTCATGCCGCAGCAATTCTGGGAACGAGCATGCGATCAAGTGGGTTGCCTCGTCTGGGAAGACAAGCCCTCTTCCTACGAGGCGGATGTCCTTGTACCCCCCAAATTTCCTGCGGACCCATCAGAGCAGAAAGAATGGGCAAGACCAACTGTGGTCATGGTACCGAAGTACGCCTATGATCGCGTCGAAATGTCAGAACAGGAATGCAGCACGATCAAAGACCGCATTGCCGAACACAAAAGGGCGTTGGACGCCGGGACCGCTGTCAAGTCTATCGCCGCGCGAGAGATTCAGGCCCTCGAAGAGCGGTTGCAAGACCCCAACTCAGAAGATCGAGTCTGGCACGACGAAGCACTCGTCATCGAAGTCAAGCGCCATCACACGATCAGGGATGTCCAGCGAGCACTGAGCAATGGCCTCTTCAAGACGGCGACCATCAAGGCTGTCACTCCCAGTACGGGGGATCTTTGGTTTGTAGTGTGAGTTCACACAGCCCCCGCCACTTGCTGTTGGTAGCTGCCTGATCAGCATATAGGCACTGACACCAGATGACTTGGCCACTTATGGTCGCACTCGGACCCGCACTGCTATTAGCCTCGCCGGATCGACACTGCATCTAGCTTGGCTCAATGCCGGGCTGATTGTCCAGTATGGGCCCCTCGAGGCCACGCTCGATCCGATCAACTTCCTTCGAGCACTTCTGATGCTCGCAAGCAAGGCAGCAACATTGAAATACAGTGTTGACCCCTCGGATGTGCGCCAGCAGGACCTCGCAGACAATGCAGAGAAATCTTGTAACGGGAAGCGGTCTGGCCGAGACCCAGGGCAGAAGGACCCCGCCTACCAAGTCCGTCCCTGGCTTAAGGAGGGCGGAAGGATCGCCTTCACGTCGTGGCCGTCTGTCCGCGACAGCCCTGGAGAACAGCACATCGTTCACATTCTCAGAGATGTGGGAGCCCGGGATTTGCGTTGCTGGGGAGGTTCACGAGGCACGGATCTCAGACCAATCGGCAAGCACACCGACGTGTACATAGTGGATTGCCGCATCCTCGACGGCAAGAACCAATGCGTGGCGACTGGCCGCTTCGCGCTCAAGACGAGCAGTCCTCAAAGGCCAGCCGAAGTGGAGAACCTGCGCCGACTACAGGCGCTCGACTTGCCAGAGTCATTGAAGAAGCGCCTCCCGAAGATTCTCGCATGCGGACTCATGGGCGTGAACAAAGACGACCCTGTCTCCACCACCCTTGACGCAGCCAAGAGTCTCGCCGACCTCGACTTCGAAACACGCGCGGCAGTCGAGGCCATACGCCACCCCTTTCTCACCGTGTACGAGGCCGAGACATTCGCTCTGCGTACCCTTGAGCCCCGTCATCAGCTCGCAATCGTCGCAGATGCCGTTGGCGCCCTCGCCGGCTTATGGTACCATGGAGGATTCGTCCACCGCGACATATCGATTGGCAACGTCGAGTCGAGGCACTCGCCCCAAGACTTGTGCGAACAAGATGAAAGCATTGAACAGGTTCTCAAAGACCGCTTGAAGCTCGTCCAGAAAGAGTCTCCAAATCCTGCCTCCGCTGAGGAGAAATCATGGTACGCAAAATGGGCGGAGGACGATTCGGAAGCAGCCGCGCGGTGCATGCTACTCGACCCCGAGAATGCGTGCTTCTTCACCGGGGAAGACAGAGATCAGTTCAGTGAGGACGACGAGAAAAGGGCCATGGTCAGCGGAACGCCGTTGTATTGCGCGGAGATCGACTGGCAAGCGCGCTCCGGCAAGCGTCTGATTAGTCCTCATCACACTGCCGACGATTTCGAGTCATTATTCTACGTCGTAATCGATGTGCTGGCCGAAAGTGCAAAGAGTCGTGCAAACGATGAGCGGAGAGGCTGGATGAGCCGACCCTCGAAGGAGATCCAGTCTTTTGTTGAAGACGAGCCGAAATTCTTGCCAGAGGTGAGTAGGTAAGGCCTCTGATCTCTCACAAGAGGTGCATCTCTAATCTGGTTCCTGTCCTTCTCACATCTTCCTTTCGAAAGCTCTTGGCCGATGAGGACCTGCTTGGGCCAGGACACCCTGCCATCAAGCATCTGCATCAATGGAGGCTTGCGCAAAGGAAATTCCTCGGAAAGCGCCGAACATTCTACGAGGACAACGAGGAACTGCTCTTCCAACAGCTGCGGACTGCAATGTTTGAAGATCCAGCCATCCGGGACTCGCTCGACAACCTAATGCGCATCGTGGCCAGGGTTACAACTCAGCTGGCTCTCGATGCATACAAGGACTGGAGATCCGAGCAGGACAAAACGCCATGAGGGCTGGGCTGGGCTGGGCTGAATGGTTACAAATGGTCGCAGAGCTCGATCAAGGAAGCGCGTCGCTTACTCGGCCGATCGCTTCCACCGCTTGCCCTGCCGTATTCATTCAATCTTTGCAACGATGCTCATCTGCAGGGACACGCAGGTGCGAGGACGCTCCTTTTGTGCAAGGGCGCTCAATTTCAAAGAATA
The DNA here is from genome assembly GCA_004016185.1 of Quambalaria eucalypti. NCBI lineage: Eukaryota > Fungi > Basidiomycota > Exobasidiomycetes > Microstromatales > Quambalariaceae > Quambalaria > Quambalaria eucalypti. The sequence continues at coordinate 20,591 of RRYC01000204.1, forward strand.
GCGCCTCGAAAGGGAGCAAGTCGGAGCTAGCTTTTGCGGGGATTTTCCTTCACACTCGCCTAGTAGCTGGGTGGAATACTCTAATTCGACGCACGCGCCATTTGCGCCCCTAAACCGATGATCGACCGGCCGTCGGAGATCACGCCGCGAACTGCACCCTCGTATCTATACGAACGAATGATATGACCTCGCGCGTTGATTTTCTCCCCACGCAAGCCCCCCAGGCGGCTAAATTGGGGAAGGAGGATCGGAGAAATCTCCGAGCGAGCGCGGAGACAGACTAGTCAAATAGTGCATGTAGGTAAGTACAAGGTTAGCTCACCGCGGAGGTGCCGTCCCGGTCATAGAGTGGGGACTCGGGGCTCAAGTTGCACGTGCGTGTGGTGTGGTCTGCGTCGTTTCTGGAAGGGAAGAAATGATGCGAGCGGTGTCGTGGTGCGGTGTGTGTCGATCACAATTCAGGAAGGCGACCGGCGACTTGTTGTTTCCCCTTTGGGATGTGGACTTTCGGAGAAGTCGTATCTCACGCCAAGGGCCAGGGCCGGGGCCGGGGCAGGGGCGAATGTGTGATTCAGAAAAGGGCGGGCGAATTCGGGGAATGATGTTTGAGTGAGGTATTTTCGTTCGTTCGTTCGTTCCCTCGCTCGTCTCTTCGTTTGTCGGAGGTTCAAAAACATGCATCAAGGGGCAGAGGCCAGTGGATCTCAGCCGCCGGCGCGAGTACCCATCCCGTCGTACCCACCCCGCCAGCCGCCGGAGTGACGAATCCTTCCGGCGGGATGATTTCGAGCGAGCGGGGGTTTGCTGCGTCGCTGTACCCACTTTATCCAAATCCAGGAAGAGGCGGAGGCTGATTCTGAGCTATGCGCAGGTCCAGAGGTACCAAGGGTTAATTATGGGCACGCGCGCGCTTAATTATGGGCACGAGCGCGCGCGGTGGACTTTGCGAATTGTCCGTGCGTGGGCGTGGGCGACTGATCTCGCTTAGGAATGACATCTGATTGCTGACTGTTCTACTTACCTGCCTGCAACCGAGTCCGACTGACGCCTGTCGTTGGTCAAGGGCCAGTGACTACCAAGTACAATAGTGCACTGTTTGCACTGTTTGCACTGTTTGCACTGTTTGCACTGTTTGCACTGTTTGCACTGTTTGCACTGTTTGCACTGTTTGCACTGTTTGCACTGCTTCCAGCGCACCCACTACCAGCACGTCGAGCACCGC